>JANEHU010005126.1:0-89966 GCA_027563435.1 Nasonovia ribisnigri
CCAATATTCAAAAAAAAAATTATGGTGCTAGATTTTATTTTTAATAGACCTATAAACCAAGTAGTACTATTTATAAACCTATATATATATAGGTTTATTTTTAATTTTAATTTAATTTATATGTCTATGGTTTGTTGTGTAATTAACCGGACATCGACATTACGTAAACGTACTTACTTGTGCTTACATTTGTTTTTGTTTTTGAATTTTTTAACATACAAAATGGTTAAAACTTGTTCAGTTAAAGGGTGCAACTCCAAAGCTGGTCAAGGTATTAAGTTTCACAGGTATTTATTTTTATAGTACACATTTTAAAAAAATCAAAAAACTTGTCAAACAACAATTAGGTCCACATTTTTTACACTATTAGTTATGTTTAATATTTTTCTAAATTTTTAGAATTCCAAAAGGCGATACTTCTAAGGAATGGATTAAATTTCTTGAAAAAAGTAATCCATTTTTAAAGCTTACAAAAACTTGTACACTCTGTGAGCTACATTTTCATCCTGATTTAGACTACGAAATAACAGCTACCAGTTTATTTAAAACAAAACAACTAAAAAAAAATGCTGTCCCAAGTATTTTAATGTCAAGTAAGTTAAAATAATTAAATGTTGATAAAAAAATGGCTAAATATATTATAAGAACTGTATAATAAAAAAAATATTTAAACATTTTAGCTGCACGTAGATCATTATTTTGTGAGTCAAATACTGATTCTGATTATAATGCAGTGGAAGAAGTAGTGACATTGTCAGTATCAGATTCATTTGCTGAACCATTGGAATCTTTAGACTGTTCAATGTCAAGTAAGACAAATAATAATATTGTTTTTGTACATTTTAATACCTAGTACCTATGGTTAAATATATTATAAGAACTGTATAATAAAAAAATATTTAAACATTTTAGCTGCACGTAGATCATTATTTTGTGAGTCAAATACTGATTCTGATTATAATGCAGTGGAAGAAGTAGTGACATTGTCAGTATCAGATTCATTTGCTGAACCATTGGAATCTTTAGACTGTTCAATGTCAAGTAAGACAAATAATAATATTGTTTTTGTACATTTTAATACCTAGTACCTATGGTTAAATATATTATAAGAACTGTATAATAAAAAAATATTTAAACATTTTAGCTGCATGTAGATCATTATTTTGTGAGTCAAATACTGATTCTGATTATAATGCAGTGGAAGAAGTAGTGACATTGTCAGTATCAGATTTATTTGCTAAACCATTGGAATCTTTAGACCGTTCAATGTCAGGTAAGACAAATAATAATATTGTTCCGTACATTTTAATACCTAGTACCTATTGTTAAGTTATGTTTTTACTTTTTTAGGTATAACAGGAGAAGCACTAGACACAGTTCTTGTATCAACTGCAGTCACTGAACAGGATGTAGTAGAAATGAAAGCTAGTAAAGAAAAGTCGTCATCAGATGTATCTGTTAATAAGTAAGTTTTATGAATTCATAACATAAAGTAGCATATTATATAATATGTATTAGTAGTATAAATATACAAATTCTAGAGCATTTATCTTTAATTTCTGTTTAAAATATTAATTGACAATTGTGTTTAAATTCACATAAAATAAAATTAAGAAAATAATTAAACACAATTAATATTTTAAACAGAAATTAAAGATAACTGTCCTAGGATTGTTACATTTGTATTACTTGAATTAAATTGCAATGTATTTAATCTAATAAAAAATGTAATTTATTAATTACATTTTACAGAAAGAGAAAATGTTTTGTGGGTGATTTTAAACATGTGAAAGAAATTGACAGCCCTAATAGTAGGTTGGCATTTTGGAATGCTTCGCATGCAACTGTAGAAAATCAACGAAAACGAATTAAGTTCCTACATAAAAAAAATGCAATATTGGCTGAAAAAGTAAAGACATTAAATGATTTAGTGAAACATCTCAAAGATGACAAAAAAATGATATCAGATAATTGTTTTACAGTTCTGAAGGTAAGTATTATATAGTATCGATTCAATTAAATGAATAGGCTTGTATTTACTAGTGCTTTATTAACATTTAGGAAACGCTGTCAAGTAGTCTGCATGAAATTGTGTTGAAGCAGTTGCATAAATGTTCAGGAAACACAGTAACTCCAGAACTGCGAACTTTTGCTCTCACATTGCACTTCTATTCACCTGCTGCATATAGTTATGTGAGAAAAACTTTTGATAAATGTTTACCTCATCCAAGCACTATACGTAAGTGGTATTCTACTATTGATGGGTCTCCAGGAATTACTCAAGAATCATTAAATGCAATTGCAGTGAAAGTAATTGAAATGAAACAAAAAAATTTAAATTTAGTGTGTGGTTTAATCATGGATGAAATGTCTATCAGAGAAGCTGTACATTTTAATGGTAAACACTTACAGGGATATATTAATTATGGACACAAAACTAATGATTCTGATGCGATGCCAAAAGCCACAGAAGTTCTTGTTTTCTTAATTGTTGCTCTAAATTCACACTGGAAAATTCCTGTTGCATACTTCTTAATAAATGGATTAACTGCTGAAGAAAAAGCCAATCTCCTTGAGACATGTCTAATTAATATACATGAAACCGGTGCCATTGTAAAAACTATTACATTCGACGGAGCTGCTTCCAATATTTCAATGGCCAGACGTTTAGGAGCAGATCTACACAATCAAATTTCATCGTTTCTCCACCCAGTGACAAAAGAAGAAGTATGTATATTTTTAGACCCAGCTCATATGCTAAAGCTAGTCAGAAATACGATTGGAGATTGGGGAATATTATATGATGCTGACGGAAATGCTATAGAGTGGAAATATTTTAAAGAACTAGTGAAGCTTCAAGAAGACAAGGAGTTGCATTTGGCTACAAAAATTCGGTCTAGACATATTTACTATACAAAAGAAAAAATGAAGGTTTGCTTGGCTGCACAAGTATTAAGTACAAGTGTAGCAGATGCATTATTATATTGTAAAACAAAAGAAATACAACATTTTGAAAATTGTGATGCAACAATTACATTTTGTCGCAAAATAAATGATATATTTGACTTTCTAAACACTAGAAATTTTTTAAGCAAGCTTCAGTACAAGAAACCATTATTTCTAGAAGATGAGAAAGATATGAATAATTTTATTAATTCATCTATAAATTATTTACAATTACTACAAAGTAAAGACCATTCAAACATACTCTCATCCCCACGAAAAACTGGTTTTAATGGTCTCATTGTTTGTCTCCAGAGTATGAAAAGATTATTTGAAAATGTAATTAAGACTGGACAAATGGATTTTATCCTTTCATACAAAATTTCGCAAGACCATCTGGAAATTCTATTTTCTTCAGTTAGATCAAGAGGAGGTTTTAATAACAATCCAACAGCAGCACAGTTTGAAGCCACTTACAAACGATTAATGGTTCATACCGAATTGTCAGTTTCTAAAAATGCTAATTGTGCCCCACAAGATTCAACCAGTATTTTACAAGTATCTAGTCACAAACAGATTTTAAAAGAAAATTTTCTGAATATTCTATGTGTAGAGGAAGAACAAAGTTTTACAGACGATAATGAACAACAAGATGATGTAGTAGAAATAGATTCATATAAAGAAGATATAATTCAATATATTTCAGGTTTTGTGGTAAAACAATTGAAAAAAATCATTTCTTGTCGCATCTGTTGTGACGCTCTTGAAGATAACACTAAACAACATGCACTCATTGACATAAAAAATAGAGGAGGACTAATAAAACCATCAGCTGACGTCATCACAATCTGTAAGATAAGTGAAAAAATATTTTTGTCTAGAATTAACAAAGTCCCTAAACATTTAGAAAACCCAATAGATTTTTTAACAGTAAAAACCATGTCTGCAATAAATATCAACAAATTATTTACTAGTTTAAATTCTCATATTTTATCACAATCACCAATAAACAATCATTTGTTGCAAATTGTTAAATGTATCATACAAAAATACTTTAAAATTAGACTACATTATTATAATAAGCAATTATGTCAACCTAAAAAAAGATTGAGATCACACTTAACTAAAATAATTTTGTTTCAACATCAATAAAGAACTAATTACCCGAGTAATTACCACAATATACTTGTTGTTTTCATTTAAAAAAATATGTATTAAAAACTTGTTTTGAAATATATAAACTTATATATTCTACAGTAAAGAATATATTGACTATTCAACACACTACTTGGCTTCTAGGGAAGTTTATGATCTATGAATATCATGATGAAACAAAATAAATAAAGTTAACATTTAACTTCATTGCTACTCCCTCCCCCCCCCCCCCCATAATATAATATAACTATGAAATAATAATATAACTATATTATACAATATATGGAATATGATATATTACTTCTATACAGTATTGCCAGGGTGATCTCATATTCGCAATGGGACGCTGGGAAATCAATAGTTAGCATCGGGTAGCATGGGCAGAAAAGCCAACGCTAAGAACTATGACACAGTAGTAAAATAGACTGTGGGAAACCGCGGGCTAATAGTTATTAGTGGTGCAACTTGGCACTACACATTTGGCGACACCCCGCATCGTTCATAGAATCAACTAGCTACATGCTCATGGCCACGTACTCACACATACATCACAAATATAGCTAAGACTAGCACGAGCACCTCCATGCCAGTTGACCCCTTGTAAAATTACCATTTTTTGGATTTAGAAAAAAATCGAGCAATCGTATATTTTCTATCAGTCAGCAACGATTCACGATTTTAAGTGGACTAAGTCACTTGTCATTGTAATAGTTGATTTTTTCATTATTTAAATAAACAACAATACATAAATTTGCGTTTATTCTACTGCCATCTACCATCTCATCCTGTCACCGTCTCCTGTACGGGCTGTACGTGGGTGTGCGCTACATCATCTATAAACTAATAATTTAATAAAGTCGAATGTAGAAAAGGGAACAAAAAACAAAACTTCAAAAATTTAGGTACGTACAACGTACTACGTATTTTAATTTCATTGAATTGATGACTGATAACAGCAGCACATAATAAATAATAATATAATATTGTGATAACTTAATATTTTCATGGAATAAATAATTTTAGAGATGAATTCTCCACCAAGATTCCCCCAATATGTTCTTTCTCACTCACTCTATATTGGCGCCACTCAGTGATGGCTGGGTGGTGAGGGAGGCGCAGTCCATTAGTTTATAGGTCTATGGCTATAACTGGTCTAAATTGACCATGGAAAATTGCGGTTGGTAACAAAATCATCCATCCGCCGAAATTTATTTCAAAACCACCCATAATCAAATAAGTTTTTTCGCGGCAAAATAATTGATAACAATATCAACGCTATGATACTATGATTGCCATAGTACAATTTTTACATCTGTTTATTATATTTTACTAGTTGTTATTTCTTATTAAATTTGTTATTTGTTGTAAGTTGTTAATAGTTGTTAATAGTTGTTAATAGTTGTTAATAGTTTAAAAATATATTTTTTAAACATGGATAAACATCCTGAAATTGAAGATATGACCAGAAAAAAAAAGATAAACAGGCAGTTATGGGAAGTAACTAGAAAAAAAAATGAAAGGTACTTTATAAACATTACTAGGTAGTTAACTAAATATTTTAATTTAACTAATAACTTCATTTTTACTAATTAGGTATTCTAATCCTGGTGCCCCGGAGTATAAAAAATGTGACCATAAATTGAAAAGACATTCATTCAAATGCAGTGAAATACAAAGGCTTGATCAAATAGAATTCCATAAAAACTTTTACAGTCATTCGAATAAAATATCACAAGATTCATTAATACTTAAGTACACAAGGGGAACAAAGTCAAAAGAAAAAAAATCTGGTGTATGCAATGAAATAAGAAATTTGGTAATCAAATATTATATACCAAAATTGGATTCAAAAGAACTAATTCCAGTTTGCCGTGATTTGTTTTTATCAACCCTTTTATTATCCAAAAACCGTGTTCAAGGTGTAGTACGCAGACATTATATTTTTGGAACCAGTCCAACTGAAAAAAGAGGTGGTGATAGAAAATCTAATCAGTTTATGGATAGAAAAAATGAAGTAATCGCTTTTATTAAAAAAATCAATGTTATTGAAAGTCATTATTGTAGAAGTAAATCATCTAGTCGTGTTTATATTAGTAGTGAGTTAAATATTAAAAAATTGTGGCAAATTTATAATTCTGAAGCATTAACTGATTCATTAACAGTGAAAGAAAGTTACTTTCGCCATATTTTCTGTACAGAATTTAACATAGGATTTGGTACACCAAGTACAGATGCATGTTCTACATGCATAAGTTTAGCAGAAAAAATTAAACATTCAGATTGTATTACTAAAAAAAATGAATTAAAAACAGAACTGAAATTACACAAATTAAAAGCCAATGCATTTTATTCCAAATTAAAAGAAGATAAAAATGACTTGCTTATTGTTTCATTTGACTGTCAAAAAAATCAACCATTGCCTCGTGTTCCTGATCAAGCTGCATACTATTCACGCCAGTTATACAAGTATAATCTGACCATTATAATAGGTCATTCAAAATGTCAGTATACTAAAGATAATGTTTTCATTTATCACTGGGATGAAACAGAACATGCCAAAGGGTCTAACGAAATTGCATCTGCTGTTTATCATTGCCTATCAAATTTAGTTATTCCTACATCAATTAAAACAATATGGTTAGTTTCTGATGGTTGTGGAGGTCAAAACAAAAACTCAACAATGATGGGGATGATATCAACTTGGTTTTTGCATTTGGCCCCTGTTCATATTGAAGCTTTAGAAATGATTTTCCCAATTGTAGGCCATTCATTTCTACCAGCAGATAGGGTATTTGCTAATATTGAAAAAAAAATTAAAAAGAAAGATGTTATAACTAGTCCAGATGATTATACAAATTTATTTTCAGATTTTGGTACTACAGTACCTTTAGCTGGAATAGTGTATGATTGGAAAACATCTGTACAGTCAGTTTTTAAACTTCCTGGCAATTGGCATTTTAGTTTTAATCCAACAAAAAGATTTTTATTTAAAAAAAATGTACAAAAAACTAATGTTTTGATAAAAGGAGAAGTAAGCTATCAAATAGAAACTGGTACATATAAAAATGTATGTAAGAAAGGAAAAACTATACAAAACATTGATTTACCTTTAAGTGAAATATCAACTGGAAGTATGAATATAAATCCATTAAAGTTGAGAGATGTGGATAATTTACTAAAAAAACATTATGGTGACGAATGGCAAGCATTAGATTTTCTTAGATTTTACAAAGACAATATCTTCAAACAACCTCAAGAACCAATATTAGCTGATGAAGAGTATAATACTATGTGCTGTGATGAAAACATGTGTGAAACTGATCAAAACATGATAATTTAAAAATGTATACCTGATAATTTTATTATATTTTAAGACTGCTAAATATTAAGACTGGGAAAAATTAATAATGTGATATTATGATATAGTATTAAACTAAAAAACTGTTTTTATGTTTTATACAAATAATTTTTAATATTGTATAAGGTATAAAAAAATATTAGTTTGTTTTATTAGTTGTTGTTAATAAATTATACTAAAATATTATTTTTTTTAATAATGTCTAAGGTAAGACAGAATATTAAATACTTTTATTACTTGTTGTTAATTAATTATAATTAAATATTTTTATTTTAATATTGTCTAAGGTAAGACAGAATATTAAGTAGTTTTATTAGTTGTTGTTAATCAATTATAATTAAATATTTTTTTTAATATTGTCTAAGGTATGACTAAATATTATTAAGTAGTTTTATTAGTTGTTGTTAATCAATTATAATTAAATATTTTTTTTAATATTGTCTAAGGTATGACTAAATATTATTAAGTACTTTTATTAGTTGTTGTTAATAAATTAAAATAAAATAAAGTTTGTCTAAAGTAAGACATAAATAATTTATTGATATTTTGATTTTATAAAAGTTTTCAATGTTAGTTTCAAGCAAAGTGAATTTCAAAACCAGCCATGTATATAAAAATCGAAAAAATTTTGGCTTCAAAACCAGCCATATGATGAAGTTTGCATCAAAACCAGCTATATCGATACTATAAATGTACATAACTCTTGTAATAATATTTTTATAAAACACATATTTATACACAATATTGTATACACTCAAACATATAATTTAATATTTATAACAAAATCATAGAGTCAAATTTGAATGTCTTCTACGTTTTTTGTTGTTCTTGAAAAATTTAAAAAAATTGTTTTGGCTGGTTTTGAAACTACACGCCTCATATAATATATATTCTAATTTTTTAAATATTTTCATCGCTATTTTAGTATCTTGCTATAGAACAGATGTATATTCTGTATGCAGTCAAAGCGACGTTTTAACTTTCGATTTTCAAGTCAAGACGAGTACACGAGATAGGATTTATTTTTACATCCACCCACTGTATGATGGTATGTACATTGTACGATAATAAACGTTCTACCCACGCCTTGACAAAAAGCGTACCGACGTTTAATAATTAGATTTACGATGAGTTACACATCAAGTACCTACCTATTCTAGTAAATCTTATATTATATGTTTTATACAATAATACAGTTTAAAATTACATTTAAAAATCGAAAAATTTTTCACTAAATCAATATATTTAATAAAACCGAGAGAACTGTGCACCAATATATTATATATATATATACGAGTTATGTGCAAAAATGCACTGTATATATGGGTGCTTGATGTGATTTCAACAAATATAATATTGGACATGACGTTATTTATTATATCAATCAAGTCGAGTACCTCCTAATAGTATGCGAAACAAAAGTGACTCGTTAAGCTGCAGTATAATATACGAGTTAAAAATAACTCAACTTTAACTTATTAACTCGTCAAACGCCCTTGGGCATATTACACACGCATTATACGTAATATTATTGTAATATTAGTATAATAATATGTACCTACCTACCTGTATTATACGAACGAGACTTCTCGCGGCGTGTGAGTGAGTGTAATGTGTAGTATTACCCATATTATAATATTATTATATTGGCAAACCGAACTCGCCAATCGCGTTCCTATATGTATATTATAATATTATAGTCTTTAAAAGAGTTTACGGTTTTCAGTATATAATATCATTACATATTATATTGTATAGGTACGACTACTATACGTACTTACGTATAGTATGGGTACGTTAAATGTACGCAAGAGCACAAAGCGTTTCAAATAACACGCCTGTTAAGGGGCTCATCAATATTCTTTTTCAATATTTGTTTATAAATGGAAGGCCGCCGCCGCCGACTGCACCCATTAATATTAGGTATAATACATAAATGCGTTTAGTGGTATATACCTACTTGTCCGTCCACACACACACACACACACACACACACACACGTGTATACGAGTAAATTTGAGTATGTACCACGCGTGTGTAAGTGTGGTGTGTGTGCTTGCTTGTATTATTTGTTCTTTGCTGCTCGTGCATCGTTTACGTGTGTTTTCCGCCGACCCATTACGCGCGTATTACCTAAATATGCACACACGTATTATAGGTACCTACATACATAATATAGAAGTTATATATATATACACTTAGGTTCATTTAGGTATATATATATATATATACGAACATATCGTTTTCGACCGCCCACAACGTGCGACTTACCGCACACACCATAACTGCGGTATTATAATATTATATAAGTACAATAATAATATTAAAATGTACCTATTATTATTACTACCTGTATTGCCTTTTATCCGGCACTCGGTTCTTCGGATTTTTTTCCTATTTATTACCAATATAATATTATGATACACACGACAGCGCGTAAAACCTTTTACATCGTTTATGACATTAGACTTCGTATTATATTATAGTCGTACACGTCGCCGCCGTGAGATCCCGCGTCGAGAGATCGAAAATCCGTAAAATCACTCTACGCTGAAAATATAATATTACAACCTATGTACAGGGTGATTCACCAAGCACGCTCATCTCCTTTTTCTCCTTCAGTCATGCAGTTATTAAAAATCTGATTTTTGGAATTTTCGAATATAGGTAGGTACTGAAAGACAATTTTTTCAAATTCTTGAGATTTTTTGTACTACTCAAGGAGTGTCATGTGGTGACTCAAACTTCTGTTTTTCAAATGAGAATCCCTTTTTTTGAATGTTATTTACTTACCAGATAATTTTCCTGAAAATTTTAACATATTAGAGTCAGAATTCAAACAAGTGTGTTTTGAGTTATTTAATTTTGTAATAACAATAATATATAGGTCCAAGATAATGGGTTTGTAAGATATCTTGGGTGCTATAATAGTGATTTTAACATTTTAGTCATTATTATCAATATAAATAATCTGTAAAAATGACCCAAATACACAGTGTGTACGTCTATTTTATACTTTTGTAAAACCATTTTAAGGTCTATAATATTATTCTTACTATAAACATTTTAATAACTAAGAAACTACTGGTTCGAATTTTGAATCAGGTACATCTAATTTTTTAGAAAAATTCTCCACTAAATAATTTACAGTAAAAAATAGGGGGTTATTATTTTAATAACAGAAGTTTTTATCGCCACAGGATCCTTAAACCGTACAGAAAAAAAATCAAAAGACTAAACAACTGTCTTTGAGTAAATTTAAAAATTCCAAAAATAAAATTTTTAATAAATTTGTTATTAAAGAAAAAAAATGGGGTTGAGCACTGAGTTTCTTATTGAATCGCCTCGTATATATATATGACAGATTTGCTGTGGTATAATACAGAAGTTTATTATTAATACAACTATACGCGTATTTTAATAATAACTATTAGTACGCTTTCAGTTGAAATAATATGCAAATTCCTATCATCTCCACACCCCAGTAAAAAATCCTGTAGGACTATTTTGATTTACCTGTAAGTACGTATACCAGCTATTACCAGCAGCCGACCAGCAGAGTACCGTCGTAGAAAAATACTCATTATTAGAACCGCTAGGTAAATATTTTCTTCAAACTACCTATATACATGTTATAAAAAATAATAAAAAGGCATAATTGTAATAATAATTTGATACAGCGGTTTGCAGTCATCCGGGTGCTGAACCAATGCCATTGCTAAACTTGCAAATACGAATAAAAAAGTATATAAAAAATATGTTGTTTTTTTTTTTTAAACGAAAGACTATATCTCAAAGTTATACCAACTATACAAATAAGACTTGTTTCTCATTGTCTTTTTGAATTTTTTTTTAGTATCTCCATTGAAACATTAGGTATACCTACCTACAAATTTAATTCTGTTGATCTAGTTGAGATTTTCATAAATTTGGGACTTTTATTTTGTTCAAAATATGAAAAATAAATTCATGGTTTAAGTTGACGAACTGTCATACAATAAGTTTAACTCAATATTATTAATTAATTAATATAAAATAATGTTTTTATTGTATTCAAGAAACTTTAACTCGCGTGTCCGGCGTTCCGTTTTTACTCTACAGGAGAGAGACCGTTTTACAACTGAACTATTTCTATTGCTGTTGAGATTAACGAAAAAGTACAAAATATGTAACGAAAGAAGATTAGGTTGGGTTAAAGGTTTAAGAAGGTTAGTATAATAGCATCTGTTGCACATTAATTTTAAATCAAATTTGACCAAGTAGGTACCTAACACAAGTTAAATTATACAATTTGTTGTATTTATTATCCAATTCGTAATACGGCTCGTAGGCATATAATATTATAGGCAATAATATATTATGCTGGCAAATAGATAGGTCTTTTTTTTTTAATTCTCTGACGCTTGTAACTTGTAAGTAAAAATAATAATAAATTATCACAAATTGTCATTTCGGAAAGTAATAAAATTGAATTTATCAAATTCAAAATAGAAAACCATGATGTAGTGGACAACTAACAGCATAAAATAATATGTCATTATAGCAATATGTTTATCGCGGATTAATTTTCGCTTATCCTTAATCCTAAGAGACGCTCATAAAAAATAGTACCTCCTTCTTTAAAGACCATTCATATTATTTATTAAGACCATATTATAAGCATTTCAATGCTAGAGCATGTTAGAACACAGTTTTTTAAATTTAAACCCGTAACGAATCCTATATACGTATACGATACGATCTTATAATAATAGTAACATAATATCATTATATTGATATAATGTCTTGAATACCATTTATTTTCTACGCTTCCTATACGTTATGACGTGTGTTTACACGTTGTACCTATACGTTATAATTGGGTAATGTTCAATCCGATATTCAAATTGTATAGAACAAAACGCGTTTGGAAATTTATACAGCTGAAATGTAACATTTTTGTCGTTAACATATAAATAAAACGACTTCTTTTTTTGGTGTTTACTACACGACATATAATAATAATGTGTACAGTACACGACCTAACGTATAAAATGTATATAGGTACACGTTTATGTATATATATATATATATATACTTGTGTGTGCGTATAAATCGACTTTATATACTAATATAATATACATATTATTATGTACGTCTGCAGCGCCGTTGTACATTATGTTAAAATGTGTTCTGTTTGCTTCATTATTAAGGGTAAATACCATTAGGAATCTCCGAATATATATATTATTTGTATTATATTATTATTATTATTACTGTATATACTTAATCTCAAAACGGAGTTTTGGGAAAAAAAAAATACCAAAAACCGGAATTAAGTAGGTAGATATATTGTAGGTATACGTTGCTATATTAAACACGTTCACACTTGTATTGTATCGCATCGGTTGAATTTCCCAAAAATTGATTAAAATCCGTTGACCGCATTATAATAATATATATTACATTATTACTATTATTATATATGCATATTATATACGTACAACAGGTGGTAACTATATTGCTGCTTATGCTGTATGCAGTATTTACACTAACACGACATGTATAATATTATAATAAGAGTGTTGCAGTGTCTTAAACACGTTCGACCTAATTAAATGTTGAACATCACGAAATAAATCAAAGACAGATTTTATCGTGTATATTTAAGCATAGGAGTACCTATATACCTACGGTACCCATCTGTACGGTTATACCAGTATAATAATACGTCCTATATACAGGGTGATTTTTTTACGGTGAACCACTCGGTCGACTTTAGTTTATGCCAAGGGCTACTACACTTATTTTTATTTTTTAATTGCCTATAGTTATTTAATGCAGTTTATTCGTATTAATATACATAATACAATCATGATTTTTAAATACCTGCCTATAGAGTGTACGGGCAAAGAATTCTTCGTCGTGTAATAGTTGTCTAGCAATACTCCATTAATCACTAAACCTTATTGATAGTATTATAAATAAAAAGTAAAAACAACTATTTGTTGTATCAAACCTTTTCCTTGGTGAAGTGTTCTGCTTCATTTACTATGAAATAAAATGTACACTGTTGTATTAAGTTCAAAAAAAAAAATCGCACAGATATAAGCCCGAAACTATATTATTAGTAAATTATTATGCATTCAATAATCATTATACTTTAACATAAATATGTTTTTGGTGTCTTCGAAGAGGAAAATATCGAATATATAGCTTGTTTGATAATATTTTAATTTTATTTTTTGTCCAAAATGCGTATCACCGACGACGGGATAACAGTTTGTTATAGGTATGTAAGCATTTTATTTACTTATAATATATATATATTTAATCCTACAGACATATATATATATATATATACGTATACATAGATGTATAGGTATAACCTAACCTATAGGTGTACCTACCTATCATGAAAAGGATTGACATTTTTTTCACTCGACCAGATATTTTTGTATTCAATATAATACTATATTGCTATGAGATATGTGATACATGGCCATAGAGCCAAGACGTGCGCAAACTTTAATCGAAGATGCAGAATAAAGCGCCCATTTTTTTACAAGCTGCCAAACAAAATATGTAGAACGTCCAAAATTATTATTTGTTATTGCATAACTTCAGTGGCTATAGTAATATAATTCGTAATTATTTAGACTGGGTACTTATTTGTTGCAAACTATAATAGGTACTATATGTATGTACCTATATTGTACAAACAGTATAAATTATTATCTAATAGAAAACTTGGTTCATATCCATTTTTTATACTTTTATGTCGAGAGACCTAACTAAACAAAGTACTATCGTTGTGTGCATATTAAATACATATCATATATATAGAGTGATTCACCAAGCATGCTCACCCCCATTTTTCAATTTTTATAGCACATTCATTCAAATTCTGATTTTTAAAATTTTTAAATACATATACCTATAACCAAATAACCATATACTCAAATATCTGATATTTTTGTACTACTTAGGTAGTGTCCTGTGGTGATACACATCAAGTTTATTTAAAAATTCCAAAAATCAGAATTTTGGACATAACGCATCGTATAAGCATACAAATATGGTGAGTAGGTATGCTTAAAAAAATCACTATGTATATATTATATAAAAGTTCGCAATACATTTGATGGATAATCATTTTTTTTTCACTCGACATCGTATAATTTTATTCTAATTATAATACTGCTATGAGATATAATGCGCGAACATGGAGGTATACAATTTCCTCGTTTTTATATGTATGTTGGTATATACCTTTAACTTTCGTGACGAGAGACCGATTTATTAAGACGTATAAGTTAACAACGTACTAAAGTTATGCGCATATTATACATACATACATATTATAATATCACATAATATATAATATATATAAAAAAGGTTCGCAAGATGGGTGGGCCGCGGCAACGGGTGTCTTTCATAAATTTGAAAGCAGCAATAATAAATCGTCGACGTAAAAAATAGTCCAAGCAGTGTTCCGTTTATATCCAAAAAAGGTAAAGATTTTGATGAAAACGGGTTTACTGAAAAATATTATGAATAATGCGAAGTTTACATAATCCGTTAACTGCAATAATATGTTTGTATTCGATTTCCATTCTTTAGAGAAATGCTGCAACCAGCAACCATAAAAGTACTACTCTTTTCGAAAATGTATATTCCTCGAAACCAAACATCGACTATAATTTAGTTAAATAAATAAGCATAATATATTATATTATATTTATATGACTTTTAATAATACAGCAGTTTTACAAGGTTAAGTATGTTAAAATCAGGAGTGTGCGCTTATATTATCATACGAAGTGTTGCAGAACAATAATCGATTTCGATTAAATAGTTTTATGTAAAACGAAGTTGGTACGAAAACTGCAACGACTATATTATTATATTGGACGTGATTTTCAACGCACTTAATAGTTATTAATATAATTAAATTATTACGTACACAGATGGAGACTCGCAAATTAACCTATAATAACAATTATATGTAATTTCGTATCGTATCAATTGTTCGTCGGTGTCCAAGGTTCCCCGATGAACGTAAATCGGATCAACACTCCCCGACGACGGACGATTATAGTAAAATAATATTTATCACGATAACAAACTAAGCGTTCGACTCGTCATTACAATATAACGTCAAACAGCTGTACATCGATCGTACGAGCATTTTTCCAATCGATCACTTACACCGTCGTCGGGTTAGGTTAGGTTTCAAATATTTGAATAAGTCAACACCACAGACCTGCACCGTCAGAACCAGGTGACGGGTGTACACGCATTATTACATTATTGTAATACACACTGATCACAGCAATACTGCGTGACACATAAATAATATATAATATTATTATAAATGATAATATTTTAATAAATTCCGTACAGAACTTTTCGCTTCGAGTCGGCCAACTATTTGCGTATATTTATAGATGTACCTGCAAGTGTGGGTTACACGCGATGATGATGACGGTGGTTTGATTTTTTAGCGCGAAATAATATGCAGTTGCGCTTCGGGTCGGGTATATTCTCGTGTAGGTTTACCTCTACCTATATTATATTGTGACGTACGATAATATTATAATTTACTTATATTTATTATTATTTTTTTCATTTTTTTTTTAAATTTATCTATCTACACGTACACTAAATAATGAAATAATAGTCGTCCGCAGCTTATATATTATATAAATTAGATGACGTTCGCAGCCTTGTTCGCAACTTTCTGCTGCGGCTGATTTACACGATTTGAATATTTATGAAATTATAATACGGTCCTACATATTATAGTAAGTATATAATTTATAATACATAATATACATATGTTCTTCAACTTATAACGACGGGATGAGAAAACCCAAGTTATGGTAGCTGCACAAATAATAATAATGATAAAATATTATAGTTATAGTGGTTTGAATAATATTTCGTCGCGATGACGTTATACACACGACCGCATCTCATCAATAGGGACGCGACCGACTAAAACCTACAATGTAAAATATATTATGCGAAACGATGTTTTTTTTTTTTTTTTCACTACGTCGCGGTCCGAAAGCAGAAGATACTTAATAAATATTATGGGTCAAGTGTAACATTACTTTGCTCGACTCGCGAATGCATCTGTCGCAAGTGGCCATTAAAAAATGGCACGTCCGCGACGACTGCTGCAACGAGTGCAACCGCGTCAACTGCAGCAGACGACTCTGAACTCATATAGGTAGAAGGTATAAGTACTATAGCTGGGAGGTACATCATACGACGAGCCAACGAATATTAAACTGGTATTAAAACGAAAGAAAGACGACGAACAGCAGCCGGGGCGACCAAATATTTTAATACCTATATAGAGCTATACCTACTTAATTAGAGTCGTTTTATTCGAAATATTATATATTATGCTTGCGCGTGTGTTTGCTGCAGTGATGCGTACAAACTATATTATTATACAACTATAATATTATTATAGAGCACATATTATTATGTCTCTGAAAGAAAAACCGTCTAAACGCGATTCGCCCGTACTTACTTATTAATAGGTATTATATTATTATAGGGGACGGGAATACAATATTTCTTTAAATCAGGATTTCATCGCGGGTTATGAGAAATTCTGATATTATTTGGATTTTTAAATCGATGTTTTCAACGAGAGTAAATACATTTTTAAAGAAATTATTATAAAACTACATTAGTCGGTGTCTACCTATATATATAGCAGTCGGGCCAACTAGCTTGACGGATTCTGCAGAAGTCTGCACTGCAACCTGTTCAGATTTCAGTGAATTTTTGGCACAACATATAGGGGCGTGTCTAAGAATTAACAAGAAAACTAAAAATAGACAATTGTTAGTTAGTCATTTTATTAAAAAACAATTACTAATAGACATAATAAAATACCAAGTTCAAAAATCCTTTACCATGTCCAGCTAGAACAAGAACTATCTAGTTCTCATAGTACATAAGAATCACAATACATTCATATCATACGTCTTCATCATGCAATCTTCCCCCTCCCCTCGTACATATATAACAAAATATATTAATATTTAACGAAATTTTAAATTGGGTTAAAAATTTAAAAAATACATTTAGTTTCCCCCTCTCCCCGATTAAATGTCTAACAACGTATTCTTAATTGAAATCCATAACTAATTTTCACTATATGGTAAATTGGATTATTTTTTGCTATACATTGCGTTTTCGTCGCATAATAATATCATAAAATACGTAGGTACAATAAATAATAAACGCGCACGTACATAATATGACGCCGCAGCTAAATAGATATTATTCATCATCAATGAGCGCGTCGTCGACAATTTATACAAATTAAACGCGCCCATTATTATTGTAATTTATAACATTTATAACGAAAGTGCCGTTTTAATAATTACTATATATTGGACAAGATTTATATACGTTTTAACGCGATTCATAATACATATTATTATATCAAAACATATATTATTACCAGAACACTCCTTGGCTGCTGCCGCGGTCTAGCCGTAACAGTGTATAACAGAAACAATACGCCACACTCTAATGCATAAAACATAAAGCGTTTATAATATACCTATAAGGTCTCTCGTGTGTTTATAATATACCTATATGACCACTATATATATATACTCAAACCGTTGCAGACCGAATACGGTTTGTGTCGCATACATCACGAGGAAAACGTATAGTGTACATTATAATATTATGATATTATTTCGAAACGTTCACTTTTTTTTCTCTCGTCCGATGTGCGTGCGGACGCCATTTTACACGGTCCGAGTTCTCGTTGTTAAATATAAACGCTCGTTCCGTCCGAAAGCGGAAATGACACTTGTTTAGTCCGTCCGTGTACAAATGTATATTAGGTGTATATAGATAAATTAATATACTCGTAGAGGCTGCAGCGTCGAGTATACCGATAACCCGGTATTATCGGTACCCGGGTATTTGATATTTTGAGATTGATATATACTGCCGCGGGTGGATATACCGCAATCCGGTAACAACTGTGGTACCTATATATTGCAGGTTAGAACCGACAATATCGTGTCTCGCGAACAATTATACCTGACAAACCGTATTATAGGCTTGAGACCCCTGTAAACGTTTAATTTTAAGAAGTTGTGTTTGGGCAGTTCTTTCGTTCGTTGTGGTCACTTACCGTATTTGTGTGTGTATACTCGCCAACAATCACCCGAATCATACACGATATTACACGCCCGTGTGCACATCATGTCATTAATTAGTCATTAGATCAAAATATTCAATAATATTTGATAATCAATTTATGGACGTGAAATAATAGGTAGGTAATAGCTAGGTATACGCCCGACAAAAATTTAAGTAGTTTGCAGGGCCCTTAAACCGATTTCTAACTCGACCGGATAAAATATAGTATAGGGGAGTTTACTGAGTGCGTCCCGAAAAAAATATGTACCCAATTCATTTAGAGTTATTATACCGGTGATATACCTCGACCGATTAAACTGGTTTTCACCCAAAAATATTTGTTAATTATTATTTGTTTTGTTATTTTGTCTTAAAATTTTTACAGTCGTCTATGCAACCGCGGTCCGATAGTACGCACTCGGGAAATATTGAACATTATGTTATATATATTATATATAATTTGTCGACAGCTGCACTGTGGCGCGCGTATACGGACTCATTCTATGAAAAGGGTAAAAATTGAAACCGGGACACACGCGCGGCTATGTCTCCTATGATATAATACTAAATACACAGCTGCAGCAATATATCGATCGTGCGGGAATTTCTGAAAAAGGTAAAATATTGATATAGATAATAATATTATTATTGTCATTCGATATGCCTGCAGGTATATACGGACACCGGCGGAGTATAAAATATCTCACGATGTTCATGATGGGCGCGGCCACGATATAGGCATATAATATTATAATATATTTGTACGATATCATCGCATACAACATGTTCGTAATTAAAAACCAAAAAAAAAAAAAAAAAAATGTTTGAGATGATAAAAAATGGACCGCGGGCGCTCGCGCATTTGTCACGTCGTCGATGTGCCTATATCATAATAATATATACAGAAAAACTAGTAGCCGACGCGAGTAAATACGTTGTAATCGGCGTATTAACGTCGTCGAGCGTAAAAAAAAGGGTTTTGCGTGCGCGCGAGAGAGAGAGAGACGACGGCTGAAAACTGTGCGCAATTATAAATTAAAATACGACGATGATACATTTGAGCGGTACAACAAGTGTCTAAAAAAAAAAATAAAAACAACAAACCTGTTTATCAGGACCGTTTATCACACGTCGATGGTATCGCAAAAACCGGTGGCAGTCCCCGCGCCCGTCTTAAGAATAATAATAATAATAATAATAATATTATAATAACAATAACATATGTTACACAATACCTATTACTATTACACCGATATGTTTATATAGGCCGTGTGTCTGCCCAGCTGTTATTGTATACGGGTAAGTCATACCCCAAGTTGCGTTTTTGCCAATATACCTTCGCCCACCAAACTACCGCTGCGGTTCACATGATATTCGGGCACATTCAGAAAAAGTTTTTGGAAGCGGTTGTGGTCCGCGAACCACCCCTGCTCATTTAGATACGATATTATGACATGTATTAATGTAATAATTCGCATTATTATCAGCCTGCCGCTGCAGTCAATGTAGAATGAGGCACCGTGGCGAAATCGAAAGGATGTTGATATTTATATACTTATTATAATATTATGTCACATTATATTATAATATAGTGCTACGGCCAGAACAAATAATATAGATGTATAACAAATAATAATAGCACTGTCACATAGCAGTACCTACCTAGTCCGTTAATTGCATCGGATAAAATTTTAGATTCTGAGCGGAGCGATGAATGTATTGATTTTACAATGATGTGTGTTTTTTTTTTAATTTTTTTTTTTATTTTTTTTTATTTTAATTTTTTTATTTTTGTGTCTGTCATCACGTTTTAGGACAGTAAAAATGCTTCGATTTTCTTCAATAGTACCTTTTCTGATTGGAAAGTGAATCTAGTTGGTACTTTGGGGGGTCAAAAGTTAAAATTTCCTAGTAGTTTTCATGAGCGCCGTGAAAAACAAATGAAAAATTAAGGGAAAAACGGGAATTTTTACGGAAAACCAATTTTCGACAAAATCGATTTTGGTTTTTAGTATAACTCTAAAAGAAATGACCGTAGAGACATGACATTTTGGCCGAATGTTTATATAAGCATTTTCTACACACCATAGCATTTTCAAAATATTCTGACTTATTTTGAGCTGTTAACGGAATTTTCAGTTTCCAATTATTTTAGGTTTTTTTTCTATAAATGTCAATTAAATTTTATTTGTTGGGTAAAAAATCTTGAAAATTTAATAGGAGGCTTCTAATATATAGTTTTAAAGGCAGATGAAAAATATTAAAAATCTGTAGTCACAATTTTTTTTATAGGTAATCAAAGTTCAAATTTTTATAAAATACGTAAAAATGACGAAAATGTGCAATTTATTTTGAGTTAGAAATTCATAAAAATTTTTCTTTTTAAATCTAAGGTTTGAAAATGTGATACAAGAATCCTTATAAGTTTTCCTAATTTTATCAATGAAAAAATGTTTATAAGCAAGTCAACATAAATTTTTATGAGCATTTTAAGTTCAAATTTGTACATGATTAGATATTCACTCGATTTCTCATGTAGTGATTTTCTTATTTTGTTGCCATTCAAAAACAAATAACTGTAGATGCATGAAAATTTCACTGAATGTTTATATAAGCATTTTCTATACAGCATCTAATTTTTAATATATTTTGACTGTTTTTCAGCTTTTTACGGACGATTTAAATTTTCAAATTTTTTAGTTTTTTTTCTATTAATATCAATAAAATTTTATTTGTTGGGCCAAAAATAATGAAAATTTATTTCAAGGCTCCTGATATATTGTTACAATAGCAGTTGAAAAATATTAAAAATACATAGGCACACATTTTTTTTATAAGCATTTAAAGTTCGAATTTTGACAAAATTCATCAAAATCTCGAAAATTATCTACCATTGTAATTAAACAATTATAAAATGGTCAGTTTTTATAACTAAGGATTGAAAATTTAAAATAAAGATTCTAGTAAATAGTACATACTGTAAACAAAAAATCTAAAAAATATATAAACACGGTTATTTTTTACAGACATTTTAAGTTCAAATTTGGTATTACATAAAAAAAACGATATTACATATTAAAATCAATTTTATCGAGTAAAAGTATATATTATAATATTTTTCTAGTATCACTGATAATTTAAGGTTAATAATTAAATAATATGAATAATATTAATTCAACTTAGCAGCTACCGTAAAATAACAATATCAATATTATAATTTAAAATATCCTAGACTGACATACCGTCTCATCCGCTCAGAATCGTTTTACGTATACAATGATATTATATCATTGAATTCAAATTTAATACCATCCATTATAGTACAGTGATCTACTTGTAGCCTACTGTACAGCGGAGCGACATCCACTTGACCCCCTTTTTAATATCGATGTTAAGGTATTAGTTTAACATTTATTATTTAATAACTGCTGAAAATTATATATTATATGACGTAAAAAACGTATATCAAACAATTATATTTTTGATTTTATGTAAGTTAGACGTATCCTTGTTCGCATATTATCCTTTAACTTCTTGAAGAATAAGTAATAAAATAGTTCAATATTATTTAGTCCTTTGATCGGTGTAAATATTTGTCTATAGTAATACCACACGAAAAAAAAATATAGGTATATCAAATTTTTATCTGGTCATTATATAACCCTTAAATTAGCGTTAACATAGCGACAGCTATTATAAAAGATAAAACGCTAAGTACGAAATGGATAAGAAAGAGCCTACCAAAAAAAAATCTGATCATGATGATGATGCACCATGCACCATAGATTTATATTATATTGAACCGATCAGTTTCCAAAACGCCCAACAAAACGTCAAAATGGAGAAAAACTAAAAAACGTTCTACAGCTATCTGCAGCAGCCAGCAGATGCGTGTACTCGCGTTGCCTTCTCTCATTGCGATATTATGCCGCAAATATATATATACTATTGCAATGTTCATTTTATTATATACATATCGACAAACTCGTCGTGATCGTCGGGGAGACGATCAAATATATGATGTCGAAGGGACGGTTGTGCCCGTCGTCGTTTTTAATTTGATAACCAAACACACATAATATACCCTCTGATGCCATGGCTCCACGTCTTGCATACCTATACGTATACATTTTGTGTACCCTATTCCTAACCTATGCAGGTGTAGTACGCATAGCGATTTTCACCTATACACGCGCGTCCAAGTAATGATATTCCCTCACCCTCCCCCTCCCGCGGTCCCATTCTTGTGGTGCGTACGGTTTTAAAAAATCGTTTTCCAAATCGATTACCGTCGCCGGGGAGCGCGCGCGACCGACCGGTTGACCATCATCCATCAAAGGCGGCGGTTCAGGTGAGATATGTTGTTGCTATTATTATAAATAGATTAGATTATAATATGCGCGAGAGGTAAGAATATAATAATAATAATAATAATAATAATAATAATAATATAAAACGCATCCCGCACACTATTACACACATGCACGCGTGTTTCGAATTATGATTAATTATCGTCTTGGGAAGAAAAAAAAGGGTTTTCTCCATGCAGACGCGCTCAGAGAGAAGGACGCGACGCAAGCGCTTCATTAATAATGATGATCGGGAAACGGATGTATAATAATATAACTATATTATCTATAGATGCATATATGTAGGTACGCGGGACGTCGCGGCGGCGGTGGTTTTATTAATGCTCATCGCTAAAACTGTATATATAATTATAATTATTATAATCAAGCCACGGCGCGAAGAGAGGCGTTCGAAATAAAAAAAACCTCACCAGACACGCGTGAAAAAAAAAAACAAGTCTCTTGCCGCGTACCACGTGCGACGGACCGAATGTCCACGATGCCGCCGCCGCCGACTTCGTGGTCGCATATCGTCGTCATATCGTCGCCGGTAAGTCTAAATCTAACCTAAATACGTCTGCTGATTGCTAAACATGTCGTAGAATATATAGATCGAGAACCCGACGATACATAATCATATTACTTGGGCAGGGTCGACGTTAGGGGTGGGCGACGGGGAGCCTGCTCTAAGGGGAGAGGGAGGGAAACTACGCCTCAACGATATTAATAATTCAAATAGAGGGGAGGGGTGAAAACGTGGTTTCACCCAGTGTTCTTGTATATTAATTGTACCGCCGGTACTGTGTATAATATAACATAATATTATGTGGGTGTATTCAGAATCAACGCACCCCCATGTTGATTTTGTGTTTGCCATCCTGCAGCAGTTCGTCTTAGCAGTCGCATTCGGGGTTTGATCTTATATTTGATCTATAGGTATAATAGTATCTACCTATATTATTTTTACGATTATATAATAATAGCAATTATAAACGTCCACACAAAAAAGTGCCGGACCGCGGGTTGATATTATGCTTCCTGCAGTCGGAGACATCGACCCTGCAGAGGCCTATAATACGCAATTTTTCACGGATACATATTACTGTTGGTGGCGGAGATACGGCGTCGTCTTGACGGTATAGTAGTTCTACCGGATGACTTGAGATTTTGGACTCAACGGATTGCGAGTCTTCGAATACGCCCGAGTCTCGCGCTTGTATATAATAGACTAATGATAAAATATAATATTATTATAATAAAGTACGATGCAGCTCTCGCCGCCGACTGGCGTTCCCGTTATGATATTATTATAATATTATATTATACACCATCAGCTCTCTTACGACGGCGTGTCTTCGCCGCACGCTCAACACTATTACACTCATATTACCATGACATAATGTGTGTATATTATTAGATATTCTACATATTATTATAAATCCATCTCGTTGCGCCTTACCGTTTTAATTTTTCAATCAGTCGGATCGTGTACCTGCGCTCATCGTATTATACAGATTACGGGCGTGTGTTACACGAACACGATATACCTACTGCTATATGGACCCTCGTCGGATAATATGCCTCCCGACGAACGCGAGGAATAAATGCAATGATTATAGACGCATAACATTATATTATAATAATAAATACGCGTAGATATATGTAGCGCGTACCATGTATAATATATATTTTATAAAATAATATGCCTATAATGATAATAATTAAAAAAACGGTATAATATAGGACCAAGTTGGTATACGTATTTGGCGGCGGCAACAATTCGATGACGAAAACGAATCTACTCGTGCCCGGCCTGCAATATATTGTTAATATGTTATTCCTTATTTTCCTGTCTTAATATTATATGGTGAGCTCGACGACTATCTTCAGAGAATATTCACGACATTAATTTATATAATTTCAAGAGTTTTAAGGAATTCCAATTTTTTCTGTCTTTCTAGGTTTTGGCAGTATTTAGGTAAAATGATTATTTATAATTTATATCTCTTTAAATTATTTTTGTTTTATTAGTTTATATTAATTATTTTACTTTTCTTATATTCTTTCAGACGTGCATACGACGTAATAATTGTTTACGTAACTTGATACGTGAACTCAACTCTTCCAATACGAGCTATGCTTGCAGGGAGTGTCGCATAATATCGTTTATGTGTTTTATTTTTTGGTATGTATACCTGTTTATGCTTATAAATATTGTACTATTATATTGTGTTACATTATTATACCTATTCGTCTATTAATATCGGTCTCACCGCAGTGAATAATAATAAAACAGTCGTCTAAACGCGGCGGCGGCAGTGTGGCGCATAATATGGCATAATATATTATAATATTGTTCTATTATAGGTACATAATATACTCAAGAGCGCGTATAAAACACTATCGAAATATTTCGAAATTCCCTCGTGCCGGTCATGCGTATACGCAGGCTGTACTCGTAAGTTAACCGATCATAATAATACACCGAAATGTGGCCGTCGTTCAAACGGCGACGTCGTCGCATGACATAATAATTAAAATTCAAATAGATATATTATAGAATTAATAAAGAAGAGAAAAAAATGAAGAAATTCAGTGAAAAAAAAAAAAACAAAAAAATCTTACCTATACCTATATAATAATATATAATAATATGTAATAATATTATATTATCAATATAATAAACCCGACGGCGCATAAATTACAATCAGCGTAGGGGAACCCGGGGGAGGGGGGACCGGTTTTAATTTCACCGATGCCTTGGCGGCGGATGATACAGATCGTTTTCGATATATTTTTCCTCCCACCACACCACCCACCCCGCCGAGTGTGTCAAAACGATTCTCACCACCGCCGCGGTGCGTATTATAATATTATTACGTGCTCTTTTTCCGCCTATACATAGGCACCTCCATACGTAATAATATTCTATTTTATAATATTTACCTATATCGTATTGGAATGCTGCCGGCGCACGCGTGAGTATACCTGTTATATAGATCGTGATCTAATTTATACGACCCGGTCGAATCGACCGAAATGCCATATCCAATTATCTGGCGCGGTTTTGCGGTGCAGATAGTGGCCAGTGTGCAAGAAATTCGCCAACAAGCGTACCTGCATAACGATAAGACCTCCTCCGCGGCTCGAATAACGCTCCGCCGCCGGCGTACACTCGTTACTCGCATTGTGATAATATCCGCCCCGAGTGCGATCGGCACTGTACCCACACACATATATATATATATACGAGATATATAATCGTATGTGGAGTACGCGCTCTTGGCGTTTTTGTTATAAATATAAATATGCTATAACATATATTATATATAGAGGTGTACGCACAAATCGCGGTGTCCGGTCGTCCGCTTCGATCGGAGCATAACAATAAACAACTGAAGCGGCAATAATTGCAAACTTCAGCGATGGCGATGGCGACGAGGTGGAGGGCGGGCGCGGGAGACGATGGAAATCTGAGCAGAGATAGATTAGGAATTGTCACGAATTTCGCACGACGTATACCCCCCCCCCACACACACACACACACACCATCGCGGACCTGCACGTCAGTTCCACCCACGAGAGACGCGCGATCCGTTTTGTTTTTATTCATTTATACGCTTTTTTTTTTTTTTTTATTACGACTTATTATCTCGGTCGTAAAGGCCGCACACATATATAATAATAAAAATGGGTACGCCTACGCAATAATATGTTGTGTACAGATGGCGAACGATCGCGATAGTGATATCACGAAACGCACAATATAATATGCCTACAGAGCGTACGTCAAACTGGTGTGCACTTGCACCGCGCTTGTACAACATAGGTCCCGTGTATATTATTATTATTATTATTATTATTATAATACGCTGTGTCACTTGTAAATTACGCTCGTTATTCGCACACACGATTCGTCTGGTACGGACGCGCTTTTTATTTCCGATCAACAACTATTATAGATATATACAGATGCAGTGAGATGCAGCGACAAAATCATTGATCGCGCGCGATATACGGTGCCATACGAATTTCATACCTACATAATATTATGTACTCCAATACATTTAGTGCATGTGTGTGTGTGTGTGTGTGTGTGTGTGTGTGTGTGTATGTAAGTGATCCGCACAAAGGCGTAGAAATATGGTTATGAACCCTGTCACATCGCATTAACCATCGAGCATATAATGGAAGAGTGCCCTCAATACTCTCAAATCCCCACCGATCTCAACATGCCACCCATCATAGCAGAAGCACTTGGCGAAAATCAAACAGATAAAATACTAACCTTTTTAAACATTACTAATATTATTAAAAAATTGTAACAATAAAACATGTATATATTATGTAAAAACTAATTTTAAGAAAAATATCATGTAATAATCTAATGTCAGGCTAATAACCTTAGTTGTTGAAGCTTTTCTACCTTTAAATAAAAAAAAAAAATATGGTTAATAAGTAATAACACTGATGTGGTCGAATTAGGAATTATTTGTGGGGAGGGAGGTCATCGGGAGTTTGTCGGGGTCAAAGCTCCCCCGCTAAGTCCCCTACCAAAATTTACACTTATGGATCCACAGCTATGTAAATCGCACTCGTGATGGTTCTGAAATTTGGTGCGTATACATATATAGCCTGTACGATATAGGTAATCCTACAACCGAGATGAGCACCTCGAAGTCAATTTTTTCAATTTTATATATATGAAACAGGAGCTCACGCCAGAATTATAGTTGGCTCACTTCTTTGTATATAACATGGTTGCCATTAGTTACAGAAAACAAAATATAGTCATTATAATTTTAAACCTGTATTTTATAATTTGGCCAAAACAAACAGAAAGTACCCATTATAATAACTCTGCTAAATATCTGTGAAGTTTACATACGCAGTTAACCACGGTATTTATGTAAGAAATGATATATTCACATTATTTAATTTTTCACGGACTACGATGTGAAGGATCAGATAGTATACAATATTACAATACATATTATTATTTATTATGATATAGGTATTAAAATAATTAATTCATCCTGATACTAAAAGAAGAAAAAGAAGTAATCCTCCCTCATATAGGTGGCATTTAAGGTGGGGGATCATGAAGACAAGAAACAAAATTGATTGGGCAAACTAATAATTTTGAATTGGTCAGTAAATTGAAATTAGTTGTTGTCCCCATTACAATAAATTAGAGCCAAGTGCCGCCTATGCTCTCTCGCCCAACTCATGCTTATCTCATCAGAAAGAAACCACCACTGGTATGCGATACTTGTAATGAAGTTTCCCCAATAGAGTATTATATAGTCATCTACTGCCACAAATACACCAAAGCCCGCAAGATCTTCAATAACCCTCTCACACTTCACCAAGACCTCAACGAAGATAATAGCGTCGCAATCGTTTCATTGTATTCCACAATACAAACCCGCAAGCCATGATAAATTGTAAATAACCTATTATTAATATTTTTATTAAGATTTAACGTACATTATTTTTCCAAACGTTGAGTCAAAGAATAGTAAAAACCTCTGTAATTGAAGCCTTTTACCAAGTTTAAAAAAAAAAATTCATTCATTCATCGTCCCGCAGTAGTTATATTATATTAAAAAGTCTTCTTCGATCGGCTCGACACGTTTCTGTGGATTTCTATATTATACGTGAATACCAAAATATATTCATATACGGACAGATTATAATAATATATTCAACGGAAATATTCACAAGAAAATGTCATGACATATGACATATTATATGCATATGCATCGCGGGACGTGCATCATCGGTATCGCCGGGGATTAAGACGTTGCAGAATGTTCGATTTGTAAATTATTGCCAAAGACATTGGATTTCATGTGGGTATATGACCTGCGCCTGTGCAGGTATATAATATGACTTAAAACGTATATAATAATATATCACTCCGCTTAAAAAGGTCTTTTTTTTTCGTGTGGTGCTGTGCTTTCGACTTCGAAAACTCGAGGTATGACGTTCATTGTATATGCACTGCTGTAATTTTTGTATATATTATACCGAACGGCGGTGGCGGCCGAGTAGGTACATTTAGGAACGATGAAAAATCGGTTTGGTAAATTGCTGCAGTCGCGGTAATAATAATATAATCTCCTAACCGGTAATTTGTTACCGCGGTGTTTACGACTACGAATATTTTTTCGGATATTATCATAGAAACTATATTAACCTAAGTGAGATACAATGTTATACAAGACGGCATACTAAATTGCGCTTTGCATATTTTTACATAATATTTTAGACATTTCGGATGGATTTATTCAGCTATTTGCGTATACCTATTCTTTTTTTTAATAACCACTTGTACACACGTTTTCCGTGACATCGGTCATTACAACCGTCATTGACAAAACGTACCGTTACACGTATTATATTTTATATAGGTAGACACGAGCAGCTCGGTAATAATAATAATAATATAATGTAATACACGCGCCGAAACTCTGCAATCGATATTTGTATGATTATATTAATCATATTATTGTGTTGAACTGGAAAAAAAATAGATCGACCGCTATGGTTTTTCAATAATCATACGAATATCGGTTGCAGAGTTTTGGCGGTCGGCACCGACCCCCGTTCGGATAAACTCAGATGTTTAGGTATACATTCAGAGAATAAACAATTGATAACCCGCGATAAAGACGAATTTTCAACAAGAAAACGTTTAGTTTAAAATGTACCTATAGCACATAATAATTATTTAGCATTTTATGCTTAAGGGGGTCATTTTAATTTACACTATATACTTATACATACATGCAAATCAGTTGTTTTTTTTTATCTCCGACGGTTTTCGTAACGTTTATACCTCTTCAACAGTTTACGTTCAAGTCATTGCAGCACTAAAATTGTATAATATTGCAAGAATGTAAAATTAATATGCATTAGTTATTATAATATGCATTTCAATATTTCACGGTGTTAGTATAACGCCATCATAAATATTATAATAATATTGAATTTATAAAAAATGAGTACATATAATATATTATTTTAGAAACGAGTATAATATTATGAGCGAGTACGCATATTATTGATATGTGTCGTTGGCGGCAATAAATCGAACCGATATCGAGTACGATGCACTATACGACTGCACTGCAGTGCTATATTATATTTATTTTAATATAATATTATGCAGTGGTACCTATATTATAAAAAAACTATATATTATACTGCTGCGGTCTGCAAAATAAGCGATTATAATATTATACATACAGCTATGATGATGATTTACCTACAACCTACTATTATACACATCTGTAACATTATAACGATTAAGAGAAATACGAGAGAGAAGTTCGTGAATAATCATAATTTATTAACAAAAATATTATACGAGCAGCGTATACCGTCGAGTTTTATTTATTTATATTTTTTTAGTTAAATTGAATACGTATATAGAAACTGGACGAAAAGCTTATTATAAAAATATACGAAGCGGCGGCAGTCCTTTCACCATGAGGTAATTTCATTTAAAAATCCTGATGAATTTATGTCTAGACACCGAGACGTCAACATTTTAACAAGTGGATCCTAATTATGTCTATTCACCTAAATAATACTAACGGTGATGTTTTACCAAAAACAAAAACCACATATATACATCATATATATATATATATTATATGTATATATAATATATAGGAACCACACGTCGCACAGCACACACACGGCGTAACAACAATATTATAATAAAACAAAAATAATAATTATGTAAGCCGCGCTCGGAGACTTTAATACTCGCAGCTATAGGTTTATCCACACGTGTACATCTATATATTATACCCAAAAGCTCAAGCGCGCCAATCACGTCGCCGGACGGAATCGCTTCAAAATCGCAGCGGATATAATATAGGAAGGCATAGAATTATGAATGATGAAACATTAAAATGAATCGTGTACCTACACGAATTATTCGAGAAATGGATTTCTGTCCAATATTATTATATTAGGCGCAGGTATACTATATTATCGACGTGCGATACACGAAAAAACAATTATAATATTATCTAAAGAGAACCGTCTCGTAACCCATTCAACACTCGACGAAGAAAAAAAACTTTTGACGTTCAATATTATTATATAATATTATGTATTGTTAATGGTGTAAAACGAACGGGTGATTACTGATTACACTTGAGCTTCATTATATCCCTATATTGTGTGTATATACACTGTATATTGTTGTTGTGCAGTATTGTTGGAGCGGATGTGCGGCGTATGATGTCTATGCACGCGGACAAGAAGAAAAACAAAAGGTCGTTTATATATAATATAATATTATTAGATAGGTAGATATATTGCGTATATTTATAGGCTGAAGGTATATGTAGGCACTGCAGGTCGTGACGGGGATGAATGATGCTGCGAATAGATATATACGCCTAATTGAGAAAGGATTAAAACATAATCTGTTTAAATGTAATATATGAATTCCCATATATATACCCAGGTGGCTATATAGGTTAGGTACCAGGCATAGGATAAGGGTTGCAATCTATACGTCCTGCTCCTATTATGGTATAGCGTGTTGTGTTATTATTGAACGACGAGGACCTTCGACTAAAAAAAAATTAATTAAATAAAACGACCGCGCGCGTTTAATGAGTTTCTGGGTGGTAATTAATTACTACGAACAGTATTAAAAAAAAAAGTTCGCTGGTTTTTTTTTTACTCGTACGATCGCGAAACAATGTACTATGTTATTCGCGTGTCTGATATTATTTAAAACGCATCATTATCGTTGTGTAATTAAGACGTTTTACACAGACGAGGCGGACAAGTGCGCTTATTATGTACCTATTATATTATATTATTATCATTATTATTATTATTATTATATCGATGCGCCGAGCGACCGTGTGTGTTACAACCGCACCTGCAGGTATACGACGCGATAAATATATAATATATACGTGTATATGTAAACCTACCTGTTGCAGCGTTTCTCGGTGTAATTTCTGGACGTATACCCGTGTTAATGTTATACAATATAATACATAATATCATATTATTATAAACACGGTAATCGATTAAATCTAATCTCGTTTTAATATAATAATAATCGCGATTGAATAATTTGTAAAAAGTAACAACGTTTTTTATTTTTCTTCTCGCCGATAGATATAGCACGCCGAACGTTACGTTTTTCAAGGTTAACCGGAGCAGCGATAATGAGTAACAGCTATATATAGGTATATATATATATATGATATTATATGGATATTGAGGTACGGCGTTATTATAATATAATTCCGTCAATTCGCCTCATTTTTTTACTCGTATTATTTACGTTGTTACTATACGACACGAGCGAGCGCGGAAAGCTGTCCGCTGTAGAGACTACATTACACACACCGTACGCGTATAGTATTAATGTGTATTACACAGATGTATAGTTATAATTATTGCGGTCGCTTATGAATAATTTCGATCAACCGTCGAGATTGCTGGCGTATACCTATATATAGAGGACTAGCGGATAAAGTTTCCGTGTATACGTTTTTTTTTTTTTATATATATACAGAGCATATATGTACATATAAGTGTGTAGTTACCTATATATATATATATATATGCATACGGTCCGTCGTGAAAATATAATATGATATCGTGTGTGTACAATCATATTATAACGCGTTACAAGTGGCGCTATTTATACCCATTAGGCGTGTTTAAACACTGCGACGGGCCCCGAGCGGTGTCTAGACCAACACGTTTTATAATAACGTGTATAGATGATTGGAAATAATATTGATATTTAAGGCCCCCGAAAACGTGTCATTTTTGAGAAGTTGTGTACTTGTGTTCGGGCGATTCGTTCGTTCGTTGTGGTCACTGATCGTCTCTGTGTGTGTGAAGCATATGATCAGTAGTGTGTGTACCAACAATCAACCGCGTCATACGTGATAATACGCAGGCACGTGTCGTTAATTAGTCATAAGATCAAAATATTCAAAATCAATCTATGACCGTGAAATACGCCTGACAAAAATACAATTTAAGTATTTCCAAAATTCCGATTTAAAAAAAAACGTAAAGATGGTTGAATACGTAAACAAGATTAGGTACTTTGCAACGGTCGGAGCACTTTTTCAACTTTAGGCAATTCTTGAAGGGAAATATTTTAAATTTTCTATATTAAATATATATATTAAAAACTATGCTCCGATCGAAGTAAACTTTTTTTATCTAATCAAAAATATTTATGTCATTTAAATCGAACCAAAAGAAGTACATTAATTTTGGTCAGTCGCTATAAGTTCGTTTTGGTGATAAATTGATAGTGTTTGCAGGCCTTAACGCGGTTAGGGGCCTTAACGCGCTTTTTCAAGTCTGTATACAATAATATATTATAGGCATGTTCCGGTGGCAGGTCGATATTAAATAGTTCGTACAAACGATTTTCGAAAAGGAAAAAGTGTATACATTATTTTATACATATTTTACATTAGGTACAGTAATTCTTCTAAAGAATTTGTGTCACGCGACGAACGCACACGAATCGTGAGGATATTATGCACCGATGCTGCTGCGTATCGCTGCAATTTATATCCACCCCATGTCCAGATGAAAACCGACTGCAATTTATTATTTTGACTTACAAAATATTCTAATCTTATTGTCGGTGAAGCCGATGCCCTCACTTAGATTTCTAGAGTTTACTTTAGCGCCCCAGATTTCAGTTCCCGTGAAACCTTTTGCCGTTCAGTGTTACTTTCGTGCGACTATATTGGACCAATCGTCCTCTATTGTAAGAATCACATAACTGCAAGTCCACGAGGAGGACCAATCATACTTAGTTTTTTGCGTGATGAATACAATATTATCGTATCTTTTTTATAATTAATATGCAATTTAATTAATGTATTAATGTATTCGAACATTATACTATATAATATTATTATCATATATTGTGCTCTTCGCGTATATTTATAAATAAATAAATACAACCAATAAACTAGATTTGTTGGTGAATAGTCTCGTTTTGATTTAGTGAATAGTGGATGTCGTTGGCCTGTATAATGTAGACTATGACGCATAATGGAATTATGCGATTTTTTTTCTTTATAGAGCTTATAGAATAATTAAATACAGACATATGAAGTCATTACTCGTTAGTCAGCCTATTAGTCATTAAATAAGTTTAAAAAAAATAATATACTGGTAGGTATAGATCTAATGTTATTATATTTTATAAAATTAATTTAGTATAAGTAATATGATTATCCTCACATTTTTATTTTATTTGTTGGAGGACAATACTTCACATTAAACCTATGGGTTACAAATGTTATAATAATGATGGAGTTCACGGGAAACCGTGCATCTCAAGTATATAAATTGGTCAGAAACTACTGGTAATGGCTCAACAGCAGCTAAAACGAAAAAAAAAACAGTAGGTAGTTTCTGGCGAAATGAAGGTATTTTATTGTTTTAATCTAAAACATATTTTAATTTATATAAAAATTAAACAAAACAATCAGAATACCTACTTGGCACTATAGGTACTAATCACCCCGCATCAACACTCGTTCTCGACAACTCATACCGGGTTTCGGAGGACAGGCGTGATAGAGAGAGAGAGAGAGAGAGAGAGAGAGAGAGAGAGAGAAAATGAGAGGGATGGGAACAGAGTGCCAGTGAGTGAGTCGAAACAAAAGAAGTTATACATTTTATATCGAACGATTCGTGTCGCGTCCTAACAATACAAACCGTCTAGCGGGAGATAATAATATAATAATATATATAGATACCTACCTACGTATACGTTATCGGCGTGTGTGAGATTTGGGCGAAAGGTCTTTAAACTTATAACATATATTTTTAATAAAACGTATTATATCCGAGCGGGAAAATAAGAAACAAATGAAAAGTCGAAAGACTATAGGTATATATATATATATTGGTCGGACTTAGATTTTAGACAATCGATTACGATCCACACGCACGCAAGCAGATCAGGGAGCAGATGTTGCGCTTTTGTGAGTTATTGTTCGTCTACCGGCGTTACAAAGAGATCAGTTTGTGATTGAGGGGGAGGAGGGGGGGAGAGGGACGAATCGCGTACATAACCTATACACACTTCTGACTGACTGACTGCGCGTACGAAACGAGATCAAAAGATTGTGCAATGATAATAATTATAATAATAATAATAATAATAATAATAAAAAACCAGACGTGAATGAGAATCGACCGACCGACTACCTCCGCGTGTGTGTGTGTGTGTGTGTGTGTGTGTGTGTGTGTGCGAGAGTGTATTGTCGTCGTGTTAACACGATTATTGGATGTAAATTAGTTATCTGCGAGCGCGCGCGTATATCTCGACAAAACTATACCACCCGAGGCACCGATCTACATTTTATATAATATATTATAATGTATAAAAGCCGGTCGGTCTCGCGCGCACAGCTCTCTTCTTTATTATTATTATTTCTTTTATCGCGCCACGGGGGACGCGCGCTTCCACCCACACACGAGATAGAGACGGTGAGACAGTACAGCACGCCGAAATCGTGTAGTGTACCGATACGTATATACGTATATATATTATATGATGTATACACACGCACGAACGTAATATCATACCAGCTATGTTACCATTATGTTATACCTGGTTACTCGCGGGCCGGGACCAACGACCGACGACGGTGGAAAAACGAAGAAACTGGTACCGCATTTTGTATTATAGGTATAGGTACCGACTTGCAGTTATGAACCGTTGTTGCTTTTGGCCATCGCCATCGCCGTCGTTAATTGAATGCTACACTCATCTTTGTAGTGAGGTGTTCCGTACTTGGGAAGTTCTACGGAAGTTCTAACCTTTCAGTTTAATTTGAGCGCCCCCTGCAGCTGCCATTGGAAAGAAAACTGAGAAATGTTCTTAATTTATATATCCATGATATAATTCTCATTATTTCAACGGTTGTATTGTTGTCGACTGCTAAACACGAATTGAATAAAGTGGTGGTCAAACACTACATAGGGTCGCTGAAAAAACGTCTCACTTGATTCCGTTTAATATCGGCCAAGTTACTTAAAACTTTGTTTTTCGAAATTATCCTGTGGTGCATTTAGAATATATTAGTATAATAAGTACAAAGAGCTTTCGTAGGAATTCAAAAAACCGTTACAAAACCTCTTCATAGGGTCAAAGTTTGCATAACAACCAGATGGTTCGTAAACAGTTGTGAGAGGTATGCGATCGGTCGGAGTCTTATTCTATATAATATGATTCTGTACACAATATTATGCATTTGAATTTTGAATAATCAAACACATAATATTATATTACATTACAAGAAATAACAATTTTTTTTGTCTACAATGTTTTTCAATGATTTGTGAGAATTTACTGACAAGTGGGTAAGTGGTCCATGAACGGCACGTGATACAATTACGCATAAGTAAACACGAATTCAATCTGTGAAAGCTGAAACATTCGTTCAAAAATACAGACTTATGAATTAATATATGAAAGTAAAATAAATATGGATAATAATTTGGAAATAAATAATTTTATAATTATTAAATACGCAAACTTACCGTTTTGAAATAAGTGTAAGAGACATAATTAAATTAAGAATTTTTACAAATACCATTGGAAACAATCATTTTTGGACGGAGCGGCGATTGCCGGGTGAATAAATACGTCTGGGTGGATTCCCGCGGTATAAGTTTGTTTGAAAAGAATAGTGAGACGAATCGGTTCGGATTTGAATGAAGTCAGAATCGTTTTCCTTATGCAATTATTTATCATTGAATTAAAATATATTTTAACGCATAAACGCATTACTGAAGCGACTTACTGCTCCTCGTCCCTCGATGACGAGGTACACTCGACACCTGCCGACGGCGGTACCCCTACTTTGCCCCTTTTTACTATCACATCGTTGTCGAGAGAGGAAAAGATGATAAAAAAAAAAAAAAATGTTTCAACAGTCGTTTCGTGCGTATACGCTCGTAGATTAGTCGATTGATTTATGGGCTGCCTTCGTCCGGAAATGTCAAGGCCGATGATGCACAGCCGTTAGAACTGAAACATTTAAATATCGGTTTATATACCTGCAGCCGGGTATACTACACTGCTGCGGTGCACACACCGATATCTTGTACATTAAACCGTATGGTATTACTATTCTCGTGATATATATTACAGACCATATACGCAGCGGATGACGTCTAAGCCTCGGCGGCGGCGGTGTTATGTGGAGCACTTAAACGAATCGTGGGATCGGGATTCGGGGTATACCCCCCGGGGTGGTTGAAACGAAAGCTGTATACGATGATGGTAACGCGCGACGGACCAGGTCTGGTCGTAAAAATTATTACATATCGATATGTACCTACAATATCGTACTCATCATCGGCACCACCGCATATAGGTAGGTACATAATATAATATGATATATATTATAATATCTGTCTCGGCGGCGGAAAGGACAGCACGAGAAGTATATTGTAATATATTATAGTATATATATATATATATATAATATATATAGACGAACTAAGCTGCAACAGCGCCGGGCACGAGAGATTTTTTTTTTCCATTAAAAATGATTAAACGACTCGGACGTTTTTCGTAAGTCGTAAACAAAACGTTTGCCGAATACAATAATATCACACTCGAGAGTCCAAGAATATATTATAATACAATAATGATACCTATTCACAGTATATTATACATTATTCCGTGTGTATATAATTTTGTGTCTAACTATATATGCGTGTCTCTCGAATAATAATATCGTATTATTATTATAAATAAGATTATATTGGTCGATTGAATTTATCGTTTTAATTCGATTTAATATTCAATTTCGTACGTCATATCCATATAAATACACATATATATATATATATATATATAGGTACGCGAGATGGCGGCGGATGGGTTATAGTAATAATATAATGTGTGTATAAATATACGACAGCGACCTTCGGGTGAACATCGTCGTATATTTGAATAAATATTTACACGGCGTCTCTCGCACGTGCAGTATCCTATATACGATACGCGATATTGGGGAAAAAAATTAATTTATATTTCGAATCGATTTTACCGGGCTCCGAAATTAATTCATAATTTATTTCCGCCGCGGCGTCGGCGACGGCGGCAATAATAATAATAATAATAATAATAATATAATAGTAATATAGTAACGGCAGTAATAATAATAATAATAATAATATATTATGAACGTACAACAACACCCCCGTGGTGTTCGGGCATTGCACACGAATGCACAGGTTTCGGAGCTAAAATAATAATAACGTATTAATTTAAATTTCGGAATATGATTTGTACGAAATCCGGACGGAAAGCGGAAGTCTTAAACCGGCGTGTGCTGGCCGCGAGATTATAATAATAGTAATAATAATAATAATATATTATTATAATATTTATGTATTAAACAGCGAGAAGAAAAAAAGCCAACCTCCCGACTACGTCGTTCGCGGTCGTCCCGTCGTGTCATCGCAATAACAATATTATATTATACGCGTTATTATCAATAATAATGCCACGTAGGTCATACCTATTTAATAATAATAATAATAAAAATATATAGTATTGTATCGTATTGATGAGTGGTGTGTGTTGTACGACGTATGGATGCAGTTTTTTTTTTTAGCGTCGTTTAATAAATACCCTCGTCACGGTGGCGGAGGCGGCAGACGAGAGACGATGATAATAATATATGTACACGGTACACGGAACGCATACCTAGGTATATTATAAACCGTACACAGGTATACAAATAATATTAAATAGGTAATGTGTGTATATATATACCTGCGAGCTACGCGTGTGTCGTTAACTATATCGCTCGACGGTCATCGTCTGCAGCGCATAGTGTACCTATATAATATAATGTGTGAGCGCATATTGTGTGTGTGATGATGTGTACTTATGTACTTATACCGGATGACCACCATGACACACTATAACATTATTTCAAAAACTGCCTACCTACCGTTGTTTTTTTTTTTTTTATATTTTTTAACACGATTTTCATGCAGTGTCCGGAAAACAATATAATTTTCGAAAAAAACAATATTTTGTTATGTGCTATTTTTGAAGGTTTCAACTTTTTTAACACAAACATGTTTGTTATGGACTGGGAACGAATTTCTATTTTTGTAACAGATTTTGCAAAATAGGCGTTTTCGTTGTCGTGGTTGGGACTATATTATTCAAAAAACATATTTATGATTTATAGATTTTCCTTGTACAGAAGGAAGATATCGAGTGGCATATGCTAAGTTTTTCTTTAAAATATTCACTCCGAAGCAGAATATTTTTTGAAGTTCTTCGATGCATTCAAATCAAATTTTGAACGGGCAGTATATGGGTTATAAGTAAGTAGAAACTTATTTAAAGTTAATGTATGAGAAGAGTGCAGTAGCAGTGGTGATAAAATGTCGGTCCACTACTCCGCTCATCTATTAACTTAGATGCGTATAACCATAATCAACTATATGCTCGTCCGAAATTCGGTTTTTATAAATCGAAATATCCCGAATAACATTCTGCACTGGAGTATCAGACTTAAAATGTATTTGTTGTCTTTGAAAAAAGTATAAAAAATTGAAAAAAAAATTGATTTCCAAAAACGTCGTTGTCTTGCTTAGGGTACGACTAAAAACTACATGTAAAATTAAATCACGTCGGCGTGCGACGCTTTTTCTAAAATACAGCGAGTGTCTCGCTTTAAATGGATCACCCGGTATATACCATACGTGTGTTAACTAGTTTACGGTCGTATTATATACTCGTTTTATGCGTTGTTCTCGTACGTCTCGAACCCCTTTGCGCGCGTATGCACGTTCCGCGAGCGGCTAATTATTGCGATTTGTAGAATTAATAACAGTCGCGTACGTCTGCCGCGCGACATGTCGTACACAACTCATAGGTATACGGTATGTATATATATATAATATACGGGACGATAAATCGCAGTAAACAGTGAACGCGGCTAATCACTTATCCGGTTTTTACACGCAGAGCGCGCATGTGCAGACACGTCATAATATACTATATTATATACCCATGTGAAAAATATTGAAGTTTTGTGTGTACGCTAAAACGGTACCTATACGGCGAGATATATGCACATCATGCTCGGTGCTCGGATTTCAGTATAGGAAAAATAAGAAAAATGTATTTGATTAAAAAAACATTCGTCTTATATAAAGTGCATGCAGGTGAACCTTGTGACTTATAAACGTACCTGCACGCTACTCGATATTTTCCACATCGAAGAAAATTTACGAATCGTAAATAGGTATGCATAATTGAGTAGGTAACCGTGAATTTTATAAATGCCTAGTGGGAATTAGTTAATTTTTGTATTCGATTCGTTTCCATGATGGTTATAAACAAAACGTATAATACATGAAAGAGTCGGTTTGAAAAATAAAATATCCGTACCCAGCCCAAAAATATATTCGTGTTCAAAGATTCGGCCAACTACATTGATTTATTCTAGATTAGAAGTACTTATGTCGAGGATAACGGTTATAGAATTTTTACTGCGCAGTACAGAATATATGAATTTTTGTTAATGGGTATAAACTCACACATTACCGTACTTACTACGACACACAGTCTAGCAGGGGTACCGGCGGTGAGGAAGTCTTAGGGGCCTATCGGGTTGATGTCCTCGACTTTTTGGCGTTGTAAAGCGATAAATGTTGATAAGAATATTGAGAATATTCTATGTAATGGACAAGGACAAAAGTATTTTAAGAAATCACCCGTACCCCGAGTCTTCTAGACTCAGTATATTATCCTTAGAATAATAGTGATGAGTGACTCGATTTAAAGGAACACGGTATTAGTCATGAGGTGCCTTATACATATTATGTTTCTTTTTTAAATCCATCTTTACTTTTATAAAATGCTGAAAAGAAATATAAATATAGTTAATGCATCTAAAATACATCATATGAGTACAGAATTTTTTTTTCTAAGGGGCCTCCAATATAAGCGTTTCGCCTTTTCGAATTTATATCCGGAACTGACTATACAATACTTCCTCTATAAATGAATATTATATATTATGTATATCAATGCAGTGTTGACAGAGTCTTAAGGTGTCGTGTCGTGTCCATATCAAATCGCGTTGTTATTTTTTTGGTATATCATGTAATAATCAAGTTCCAGCCGATTATACCAGGAATTTATTACAGCTCAACTTTTAAACTAATGTGGTACCAGTTTTAACCATAGTTATTATACCCTCACATTACATAATATGACACATGACGTAGCTGCATGAATCCGGTTTATACATCATAATTAAACCTATAAACCTAAATATATTTGATAAATGATAATAATATTAGTATAGATCTGTGTATGTGTGATATATGGTTATAATCAGCTAATCAGCGACGAAACGAAATAATGATGTGTCATTAGCTAACAAATATATTATGTTTAACGACAATTTTAATATTGGGATACAAATTTAAATACACTGGTTTGCCCCTCCGATGAAATTAATCGAGCTGTTGTGGAGACGGTGGACGATTGACTATACGGAAGAGTTTATTTGACTAATTAACATATTAATTATTATTATATTATGTAACTTTATGCGGCGTCCCCGCTAGCTTATAAAAATATTAATATATATTATATTATCGACCACTGCAGTGCGGCTACGTCATATTTTTACAGGATGACAGAATAACTAAGCCACGAATCGACAATGTCATTATCTGCATATTATATTGCATAGGATTATTCGGATGAAAAAAAAAAACCGTGTCATCGTTTTCTCTGCAGCAGTTGGCAAACAATATTCACATAAAATGACGATTGACACATTATCATGTAAATAATGCTCTAATATATAGTTTTTTGCTTCACATACTATGTATAAATTGCGTACACACTGCACTGCAGTCTGCTGCAGTGCTTTGAAATTTAGGAGATTTTGCTAATCTTGCAAACCCTGGTGCTGTAGTAATATATTGTTTATCTCTGTTATGTTTTACTCACATTATATTACATCAGTGTGTACAACTCGGGTCGTGTTCGAATATAATATCTGATGACTTCTGCGCAGCTAGGATTCTATCCATCACGGTTAGTGGTCGTGGTACACATATAGGCATATATAGATACTACCTTTAGCTCGCCATATTGATATCAATATACGAATCTCGTGAAGTAGGTGTAAATATATTGGTATATAATGTTATACTAGCTGCAGAGACCCCGTGAACTTCGTTCCCCCTGAAAAATTCCAACTTTTATAACATTATGATTTATAGTTTAAATTTTAAACTTTGTTCGATCAAACAGTTGGTTATATTTTAATATTCGGTGTAATGGTGTTGAAGAATGAAAAAAAAAGATCGTGTGACATAAACGTTGCACGCCACACGATATTTCCACTTCAAAGAAATGAATGAATCATAAATAATATGTGTTAATTCCAATATTTTTTAAATTTTATTCGTTTCTATGGTGATATAAACAAAGCGTTAGGAAAAATCGCTTAGAAAAATAAAATATCCGTACCCAGCCCAAAAACTGAAAACAAATTATTTATGTTAAAAATAATAGAATTAAAGAATATAAATATATAATATTTCATTTTAAATCGGTAGACAGCAGTTACTATGGTAAGTAAATTTTTTCTGGTAACCTGCAATTGTTAGCAGAAATAAACGATTACACTGCGGCTCGGTGGCTGAAGTCAATCACGCAACGTGATTGAGAGAGTAAGCAAGGTAGTGCGGGAGGACAGGTTAGCCTAGGGCCGAGCCACGACCGGCTTCCGCCTGTCCAAACGGATGTCATTGGCTGGGGTCGTCTGGTCGGACTGCGAGGTCCAGCCGTGGCACCCTGGTTCCGTGGAGTCGGCTTCGCGCCGGGCTTAGGGTTTTCGCTAGGTCATTCGGTGAAACTGTAACCGATGGTCAACTCGGGTTGATTTTACAGTACGCGGGATGCGGCCACCGACTGTCGTCGGTGGTGGTGACCACCGTCTGGGATGGGACGAGCTAGTTCTCACATACATCCCACCCGCGTGAAGAACTTCGGTTCAAATTGGTACTTCTAGTTCCCGGGTGGATGTCCACCCCGGGTCCATTTAGTGTCAAAAACCTAGCCACGCATACACGTGTTGCCAACGAACCAGACCTACGGTACAAACCATACCAACCCTACTGACTGTAACCCCTAATGGCCACGGTTGCCGGGCTCTACGCCAATAAAAAAAAGCCAACAAACATTATTATTTTAATCCACTTGGGTAAAATATATAGAGGGACCAAATATCGATTAATATAGGTTAAAATGATATCGAATCATAAACATAATGACAATTTAATCTTATGAAACCAGTGGCAATAATTTATAAACAGTAAAGAATTGTCGATTTCCAACGTATAAGTCAAAATCCTTGCTTAGCTGTTTGCGAGCACCCGTTTAAAATTTGAATTTTGGAAAACTCTGTCTTAGTGCACCACTACATTGTGTAACGAAGGCATACTCACCAAATTTCTATCGCATAGTTTAGGCATTTCGTTAATCAGCCAGTCAGGACATTTTTCATTAAATAATATATATATAAGCACAATATTTCCGTCGCCAATTTTTCGGGCTGGTGAATTTCAAAACGTTTAAAATATATATTATTCCCATTTGCATTTTTTTATCGTCTTTGGCGATGATGATAGTAATATTATAATATATATATTTCGGTATCCGGTAGGAGAACGCGGCGCGTGAATGGAAAGTTGTCTGTATTTACATTATATTAATATATAAAATAGTTGTTTCTTACATTATACCCCTGACTGATATGACGTACAATATAATATATGTATGAATCGATCCGACAGCAGCCGATATGACCTGATATCGATGGCCTATATACTTTGTGCGTGTGCCGTACGATATATAGCGAAGCTTTTCCGTTGCACTTCTGTTTTCAGAGAGCTCATAGTCCTCAAAGACGAGCGTGATACGTACAACTTAAGTACAGTTTGAAAATGAAATGCGAATTACCATCATGCGTTATCCAGGGTCACGACTATGGCGGAGGGGTACCTAGAGGTGGCGCCTGGAGTACACGGGCCCGTTGGAATTAATTTGTAATTTTTGAAATGTTGATAGGAATACTCTTGCAGTACCTATAGTAATATGTGACTATAAAGATGTTTGGACACTCGTGACATACGCCTGACTGATATAGATGAATGTGACCCGATACGACAGCTGCAGCAGACACGACCGTAGATATCTATGGCCGATACTCTGTGTAAGATTGCAAAGCTTTTCCGGTTTTTCGCAGAGCTCATAATCCTCGAAAAACGAGCGAGCGTATAGGTATATACTTATACTCAGGTACCGTTTGAAAATGAAAAGGTGATTACCATATGCAGTACGCCTGCTTAATATTATACTCCTGCGGTATATAATATATATGTAACGAGTATGTTTCCACGCGTAATGACATGTCATTACGTATAATATAATATGCGCATGCGTGTACAATATCAAAATATAATATTATAGTCGTGGCCCGTGGGGTCATAAAATAATGGTGCGGAATGGACGATTTCGCTCGATCTATAATATATGTACTTAAAACGGCAGTCTTTGACTCGACTTACCTATATATATATGTGTGTGTGTGATATTATAATGGTATAGCCGCGTCGAGGGCGCGAGGTGTAGATCTATGCGTGCATATTATATTGTACATTTTCTTGGGAAATTCGACGGTATAGGTACAACTGCACACACGTGTAATATAGCCCGCACTCGAGTCATCGTCGCCGCAGCCATATAATATAATATACCATCAAAAAACTATGTATGTATAAAATATATATAATAACGTTGATAGTAATATTATATAAAACGACCGGCACGCACGACGTACGTATTTATAAAAAATACGAAACGATCTCTCGCGCCCGCGCAAAAGCACTGCGCGCCGGCAAATAAGGCGTATGCGCACAAGGATGCGCCGTGCTGTGCCGAGGTGTACCCTGTAATTTGGTTTTGTCCGGCGAAAGAGGAAAAAATATAGTACATATATAGAGACTATTATTATTATTATTATTATTACCATTATTATATATATATAAACGTCGCAACAGGTCGTGTGTGTGTAGTGCAGTCGTCGAGTCCTGCAGTTCACACGGTTCTACAGCCGCCGCCGAGGACTCTGCAGTATACCTATAATATAATATATACCTATACCGTGGTACCGCCGGTAGACGTGTTAATTTTACGATTGCCCGGTAGTCCGTCCGTCGTATATTATAAGTATATATATATATATATATATATATGTAGTTCACCTCATATACTGCAACAGCGATAATAATATAAGACTTCTTATTTTTTTTAGTAATAATATGTGTGCGCGGAGGCGGCTTCGACCGCGGCGGCGCTACCGTTCGCGCCCGAAGTACCGAAAATGTTTTAAACGACTACGCGTATAATAATAATTTATAATATTATCGCAGTCGTATTATATATTATAGTCGTCGCATCGTTGCCGCCGAATAGCGTTTTTCCCTCTGTACCCATTACCGGCGTATATTATATGTATGCGGTGAATGTGCGAGTAAGTATATAATATGAGTGTGTGTACCTATTATAATATTATATTATTATGCTTCCTGCTGCTATACAGCCCGATCGCCCACAAACACGTATATACTTACGTGTCGAATAGTATAATATAATAATATATATAATATTTTTATATCTCCTAATGGCTACTGCATGTATAATACGGATAGGTTGTGGTATAACACTGCGCCGGAGATATTTTTTATAACATTTAGGTACCCGTTTTGCGGAGAAGAATTTCTCAGATCTAATTTCGCATCGTTATTTCCTATGCGGATATATCCATAGGTGCTGTGAAGGCTGAAGGAATAAAGTTAAGGACGAATCGTGTGTATATATAATAATAAAATGCACAACCCGAAGAATGTACCTACCTACTTGTTTATATTTATATATTAGATTAGGTGAATAATATTATTAAATAATAGTATTTCCAGAAACACGACATTATTTGAGGAGTGACAGTTTAAAAACCGTTGAGTAACAAACGATTTTACTTGAGGTACAATCAGGTACAAGTGAAGTACAAACAATTGATGTAGGTTTATAATCAAAATTTGAAGGTGTGGGTGCTGGGTAGTTGGGACATGGACTTCATTATTTGATTTCCAACTGTTGCACATTGAACTGTATAAGCCTGTAGATATCTATAATATAATTAGAGGATTTTTAGCTTAAATAATTATTGATTGTGCTTAAGCTATATGACTGGTACATATATAACGTTATTCGTGTAAGACGTTACCTATATATTTATCGTAGATAGAATTTTAATTTTAGTGATTTATATATTAGGTACCTACCAATATGGGCTATATGAGATGGTATTCTATAGATACATTTATATAATTATATAGCAGAGGTAGAAATATTATAAGAAACAATTTAAGAAAAGAGAAGGTACAATATATTTGGACGTGACCGATTTGTGTGTACATACGTGTACAATAATATATTGTAAACGGAAGTGAAGTCGTGTGTCAAGATAACAATGGCACGATGATCACAATATATTAAAATTATAACAAACGAATCTTATAACGTTGTTATGTAATATATTATATTTAACTTATTTAAGAAGTATATATTTATTACCATGTTATACCACATTTACAATTATCACGCCTGAGGCATTTTGAAAAATTGCGAGGGAGTTACAACTAGGACATAGAATAAGTATAATATATAATAATATATTCCACGCATAAAAAAGCTGACTCATTCGGTAATGTTTACTACAGTTAAAAAACACCAGCTTAATTAGACTTATGTGCCTATGTATACCTACACAATATATAACATAATATTATATTTGTTCTTTGTAGGTATATATAGGTTATAAGAGGGGGCATGCTCACGGGGGGGTTTGAGGGTGGCATATCCCTCCACTTATGAAAATTTTTTTGTCGTATTAAATAAATGAACAGCAATCAAAGTATATTTACCACCATATAACATGTGGTCTGAGAACAGTAAGAAATGTGTGTCCGTCCGCCTATCAAAAAAACTGTGCTCGCCACTGGTTGTAAGTTCCATACTATAGTAAATATCTGCCGAACATGTGGTGGGTTATAACTAATAATACTATTCAGAATTTATCCAGCTATTATCCAGTATTTCTGTACGCATTAGACATTTCGGCTGAATTGATAATAATGATATAGAAATGGGTACATATTGTAATATAATATAATATTTGATTAAGTTACAACTAATACATATATAGTGCGAGACTATCACCGCGGTATCTGTCCCAGCGAATTAGATTTTTCATAACTCGTTTTAACGAATTTTGAAATTCGAATGCCAAGAATTATAAATATATATACACGGGTATATTAATTATTAAACATATTATACTTATTACTTATACACGAATAATTCTAACATTTCTAGTAGACTGCCAGAGTCGATGGGTGACTATAATATATACGTCGTATCTCAAAAAATAAAGTGTTCAGGAGGGACAAAAACTGATAACATGTAACCAAGTGATTAGATCAAAATCACGATTTAAGATATAATGGTTGAACTTTGGGATATGATAAGGTCACTACTAAACTGAGTTCGTTATGGTGCTGGAAATTAGAGCAAGCGCTCCCCGTGAGAAAAAAGTTAATTACATTCACGATTTAATAGATTTCACCTATATATATCTTAAATCGTGATTACAGTGTACCCTATAACGTGGTTTAAGTAAAGTGCGCGTCAAATTGTAATCATTTCGGTATATAAGGTCAATATATGTAACCTATACATCTTTAGGGGATTGCAAACTTATTTCAACAAAAGGTACCAATCTCTTGTCAATCATACCAGTGGACCTGATAACGCGATAAGACTTCTGAAAACTGATTTGAATCCGTTCGTACGTTTACTTGCAGGCCACTTTTTTGAAATTTCGTTCCTGAACATCTATACATATTTTAGTTTAAATATTTAAAATTTACGAAATTTTAAACGTTGATTATTCGAAAATTAAATTAAATATCTTAAAACTTGGCTTGATCGATCTCAAGTAGACATATCAACGAACTCAAATCAGTTTTCAGAATAAGTCTTATCGCGTTTTCAGGTCCACCGGTATATGCGATTGACAAAAGATTGGTACTTTTTTGTTGAAACAATTGTCCGTTTTGCAATCACCTCATTAAAACGTGATATAAATCGCAAAATAAAATGGTTTTTTAGATACGACGTATTAGTCGCCCATCGACGCTGTTATACATTACATACATATTATATTATACGACGGAGTCAATTAATTGTCCTGCAGCACTGCAGCGCACGACTCGCCGAAAATGCGATTCGCCGTTATTATATTAGCTCTTGTCTCAAACTATATGTACAGCGTGTTATACCGCATAGTCTACATTGCATTGCACTGTACGCTATACTTGTAATATAACATGATTATATCATAGGAGGTACTGTTGATGGACGGTTTCCCCCCGACCCCCCCTCAAGATATTCAAGACATTAAATCATTACTATTCACTGTTATCAAATTTACTTATTGTCCAAAATGTATAGATTGTAAATATATGCTTAAATAAAAAAAAAAAAAAAAAACATGATATCGCATTGTATCCTGTACACCTACAACGCCGCTGCGTTAACCGCGAGTGTCGGACACGCGCAACTGCACCGTACAATATACATTTACAATGCGTCACAACATATATAATATATATTTTATGCATTTCACGTATAATATGAACACGTATACGTACGCAGGTATATATAATACGTACACCGTATACGCATTATATTATGTATACGCACAGCATATTCATGCGATTACGCGTAGGACCTGCACGGGGAGTAGAGGGACTGCCGAAGGATATTCACGCCCCGACCTGGACCTGGGCCTCCGTCCGGCCGAGATATCGCGCGCGCGTCATTAAAACGCTCGGCGGAACACATAAATAAAACATAATATACACCGCACCTCGCGCTCTTATATATATATATATATGTATGTACGGTATTGTTCTGTTTTATTTATTTTTTTACTCTACCTAGTACCCCCCCCCCCACCTTCCATCGCCCTTCACACGACTGGCATTCGAATTTCCACGTTCCCGCGCGTCGTATGTATCGCGAGAGATTTCCCCCGAGAAACGCGTATCGCACCCGATTTATGTTTACGTAGGTATACAGACGCACGACGATAATATCAGTTATAATAATATTATATATTATAGAATAGGTATATACGGAGTGGTCCATTTGACGCGATACACTCATTATTTCTGAATAAACAGAGGTTTTTTTTTTTTAAATATTTATTATATACACGATATTTTTAAGTCTTTACAAAACAACATTTTAGGAAAAATGTATCGTATGTGTTATATCATATTTAAAACCGTTATCAATGTATTGTTTACGTTTTTTACCCGCATTATAGTATATAATGACAACATTTTTTACTTCGTATTCTGAAGCAGAATATTTTTCGGTATATTTCGATCCATAAAAAACAAATCGTTGACTAGTACCTACCTACCTAGTTCATTAGCTGTTGTATATATTTAAAATATTTGGTGAGCAGAGTAGACAGTAGTGTACAAACATTTTGCAGTGGTTCGCCTCTACTGTGATCAACAATAGTTCAAACAAATAACAAAAAATTCAATTTCATGATTTATCCATTTATTAAAAAATTTTAAATATTTCTTAATTTTGAAGAACATGCAAATTTAAAACAAACATTTCTAGTTAAATTCAATGATATTTAGGTAATATTATAGAATTTTTTTGTTGTTCATGTAACATGTAAAATATTTTTATTTTTATGTTTTTTTGTTGAATTTAATAATTATTAAAGAAAAGAGAAAGATGAAAATAAATGTGATATAATATTTATCAAATACTTATACGAAGTTTACTGTGAAGCGAAAAGTATAAAAAAAAATAATAATAAATTAATAAAAATGAATAAAATTAAAAATAGTTACAACTAATCATTGTTTCTTCTGCTTTGTAATAAGGAATCAAAAATGCGTTTCGTCATTAAAAAATAAATATAGCTAAATTTATTTATTTTTTTAGAAAAACATTGTTTTTTAACGACCTGAAATCATGAAAAAAAATATTTTCAAAGACGTTTATGTAGTTTTTGAAATAATGATAGTGCAGTCCTACGTTAAATGGATCACGCTCGGTATATTGTTATGTATTATTAGTACAATTTTATAATAATAGTAACCATTTCATCGGCTTTGATATAATATATTATTATATATTAATTGGCACGTTTTATTGATCGGTCTTCATCGGCGGCGTGTACACCGAGTATGTACGATATATTATTATATATTTTGTGTACGACTGTTTATGTATAAATAATAATATGTAATATAGTGTTTCGCCACACAAACGGTTTGTGCATATTATAATTTATGTACATTCTGATTTTTTTATTAACTATAGGAAATTGTTATTATTATTATTATGTTTTTTAAACGTCATATTATTATTATCTCTATCGCTCGCATGACAACTGCACGTCAGTTTGCGTTATAACGATGTATAATATTATAATATATTATCGTAATAATATTCGTAATAAGGTTTCGTAAGCACCGTTTCCAGGGATAAGCCACCGGCGACTATGACATGTGGGCAACGTTACTGTTACATTATTATAATATTATTACAACGAAAACCGAAACTCGAGCAGAATTGCACTCATATCAGAAAACGGCGAGTACGCGGAATTCTCGCCGCGCGCACAACGACGACGTATTATTATTGTGATAATTACGAAACTAATAAAAATATGTGTAATGAAAGACAGAGGGAGAGAGAAACAGTAAAAAAAAAAATGTAGGACGTGGTTTTCGCGATCTCCTGCGTCGCAGAAATTCATAATAATTATTATTATTATATATATATAATATTGTGTTGTGCAGTGCCGTCTTTGAAAAATATCATATTATTGCAGCCGAGCAATACGTAACGAGATCCGCGTCGTCTATCGTCGCATTCGAAAAAATCGTTTGTACCGCTATGCCGAGGCGGGGACACTGCTTTAGTAATGTAATAATAATAATACGAAGAGAGAGAAAAAAAAAAAAACAATAATAATTATATCGCAACACGGCCAAGAGATTTCACGTCGAAATCCGCCGCACGTGGAGACGAAACGTTTCCTCCGAGTTAGCTATAATAACACAATAATATTATTATACTTATACGACTGAAGCGCGCCGGAGAAATCGCACAAACGTCCAGACGACATTATCGGTCGAAATCTATAGTGATATTAATAATAATAATAATAATAATATGATCAAGCTGGTTGGGCATGAACGAGTCGAAAAGTTAATGGTGAGTTAAAAAAATAATCAATTTAGTTTTTACTTTTTAACTCATAACTGGTTACTCTTGGGTTTTGCGATTATATATTATTTTACTACTGCCAGCTGTTAATTGTTTTCTGATCGACGTGAAATCGACCGCCTAAAATTAAATATTCGTTTGATTGGTTTTCGATTGTATTTTACATTTTATTACATTTAAATCGATTTCGTTTTCACGACGAAAAATAATTTTCGGTATAGTTTGGCGTGAAGTACAGTATTTCTACTGGTGACGAGTAACTTCAATGAACTACCTAATTTATTATGCAGAAAAATTACAATATACCTTACAACCACTGAAGGTATTTCATTGAGCTTAGATTCGGTAAAATATTAAGCAATCGCTAGTGTTGTAAACAAAAACAATAAAAACAATTTTTATGCCTGCTTAATAACAATAGTTAAAACAATCATAATATTATAATTGGCGCTTTCGACTTGATCAAAAATTAAATCGACTTTTGACTTTTTCTTATTAATCCGTATATACTGTTATTAACTCGATCGAGTTAAAAACATCATCATTATGCTGGCAAATGAATTCATATCACACTGCACCTATATGCAGCATACACCTATCTATTATAATAATTATCACACGACCACCGATTTTTGTTTCCAATCGCGTCGTTCTGTGCACGTTGCACGGGTCTCTCGGTCGTCTCGATAGACTTTCGGCCGAAATAAAAATTATCACATTATTATCAATTATTATATTGGGCATGTAGGTATCAGACATTCGTATTTTATATTATTCGTCGTAATGCAGTATCGTGACCTACAGTCGCGAGCCACAAGCCTGTCGAAAATAGGTGGGCAGGCATTTATTTTTGAAAATAAATTTAAAAAAACTATACTCTACGATATACGGTGACACGCGAGCCGTGGTCACCCCGGATACCATATAGGTGGGCGAGTTTGCGAGCGGTCGAACTATTCTCGGTGCATCTGTTGAAACCGCCGTCGTGACACGTATTATATTCGTATATAATATAAATAGGTCCACATAATTATTATTACTATTAAACATATAATATTAAAATATGCATATATTTAAGAGTATAAACGCGGAAAAGAGAGAAGAGACGAAAAATAAATAATAATAATAATAAAACAATTTATTAGCAGGAATAATAATATCGTTTGGAGCGCGCGGCGTAGTATGTAATATATAGAAACTGCTACAATATATATTTTAGAATATTACAAAACGGCATTCCACACGGAAAAAAAAAATAAAGAAGAACTCTTCTGGCAGATGAACCAGTTTGTGGTTTAATGCCACCGCATCTTTTTGTATCGCTTTTTCCACTTTTTTTCGTGTGACATTTAAAAAGCGTACCAATACGCACACTCGCACACTCACACACGTATATATATATACGAACCGACGAACGGACTGCGCGCCCGCCAACTCCGACTTCTTCTTCTTCTTTTTTTAAATAATTGATTGACCTTAAATGTTACATCCATTTTTGAACGACCATAACGGATTCAAATTTCATGAATAAACATATTATATTATATTATATAGATATATAGGTATATATATATATATATAATATTTATGTATATATTGTATACGCGCCCGTTTGTATAAAAATCTGGTTTATATATCGAACGGATTATATCGTCGTTATCATCGTTATTATAATATATTGTATACATCACGACGGCGGCGACGAGGAAAACGAGTCCGACTACACAGAGACACGACGGACACGATGAGTCGGGTAAATTATAAGGAATGAGAAAAAAAAAATTCTAGTTGTAATACGCACAGCGCATATTACGTATGTAAAAGAATTTCGCACGAATACCTATATGTGCATGTAAATTGTAATGTTTCTTGTCTCCCTCCACCCCCCCCCCCCCCAATATCACAAACACCGCACTACTACCACAAACATTATGACGCAGATAATATTACGAATGTCTTGAACGTTAAATAGACCAACAGGCGTTCCAATCTCAATTATACTGCAGCTCTCCGTCTTGTCTCTTCTGCTGCACCCTATTCAGATATATCCAGCTGGAACGACACAGTGATTTAAAAATCGAAGCCGCAGTACGACAGTTATTAGCGCACTATTATAACATTATAGTAAACACTATTCCAGATTTCCCTTAAAGTTAGCAACACATCCAAAACCTTCGACCGTTGTCCTCACTCTCTTGTAATTCTCTCGCTGCCAATGTGCCCCTTGAAACGCTAATGGTGAAGACTTGCACTCACTATAATAAAAACATAAAGAAAACTATATGGTTTCTATCAATGTGGATAGGTTTCCCCCCCCCTTCATCACGAGTGTTACAATAATATTATATGTGTTTTATACATATTTATACCATTATCCTGTTTACATATAGTGATTAAAAGTTTTACAGTAAAAAAAATAATGAAAAACTAAATTGATCATATTATTAAACCTATTACCGTAGGTATATTATCTTAACGTCAAAAATAAATGCGTTAAATTACCGTGTTGACACATTAAAAAAAAAAACACTTATTTTACGATGTGCGTACTGTATGATATTATTATTGTTAAACTATGAATATACTACAACAAAAAAGTTTATACAGTTATTCTTAACTTATTTTGTAGTGTAAACATGTACATATGGAGCGGGATGGACGAACTTTGAGTTATATCTAATGGTAAGACATCACTACATCAGTGACAAACTTTCAAATTTCACTAAAATTTACATTTATGATCTTATCATATCATTCACACGTGCTTCGTTCAGCCAAATTTGTTACAAATTACAACACATCAGTAACCATGTTCACACTTTTATTTTAAAAACCCTAAAAACACCATAGTTTTACAATACCTAGGTATACTGTGTATTATTTTTATTATCAAGAATTGTGCCGCAAACATTTTGATACAGATATTTTTAAGCTCATAGTATACCGCCTACTACAATACATTATATAATACTGAGTGGGGCAGAAAAATAGTTAGAGTTATATCTATAATCGAGGGACATCATCAGTGACAAACTTTCAAATTTAAATTTCACTAAAGATGATATTTATAATTTAATTACGTCTTCCACATAATATTATAATATACCTGCTCAGTGCTCAGCCGAATCGCGTACACAGCTGGTTCGAAATTCCACCTCTCTCGCGAGTGTGACAAACGTTGTATTTATTTTCTATTGGTTGTAAGTAAACTTAAACTTATAATCTATAACAACTACCATGATATGTATGGCTATAATACCTATATAATAGTATTATTATGTATTATAATAATAAATATCTAATAATATTATTGACGCCACGAACAAGTTACACGTCAGTCGTTTTTTCGCATATCATTTGTTTCGTAATAATTATCGCACTTGTTCATTATATTAGGATAATCCGATAACGATGAGATTATAAGTTGCAGTTGTATAGCTGTACAGGCACGCATCATATTGTACGATGTTTGCGGTTTGGATCTCACGATAAGAATTATTTCAAATGTCATTATTCCGGTCTCTTGATTAATATCTGTACGCCTTGCTATGCCTTATATATACAGTATACGCATTAAGAATAAAGTCAAATAGGTTTGTAATGTATAGTATACGACTCTATTATTATATCTATCTACATTAAATTAATATTTAATTGTTTTGCCAATGACAAACCATTGGCTTGGCGACCTATTGTCTTAAACCACAAGCGAACTCTCTGCAGTTCGCTGAATATTTACATATAGGTATAGGCGAGGTACTTGTTGCGGTCGAACCACGTGTGATTTCATCGTCGAGAAGTTTTTTTTCGAGAACTTATGGTCTTCATATTCTGGATATTTGGTACAATTATTACGGTTGTATAGGTGTATATTATAATAGCATATAGCAGTGACGTAAATGTGGGGTTGTGAAAGCCGGAAGGCTTGCTGACATTTTTGAGGGAGAGGTTCAAAGGTATCATTTTGCATCCCTTCCCCTGATATGCCAACATCTTAAATATTTTAATCTCCTAAAATAAAGAAACAATGTTCAATACGTTTAACATACCTCCTAATACCTACACTGCATTTATAAGATATAAAAAAAATGTTTCCTCAAATAAATTTTAGCATTTAATATCATTATAAGAAACTTCATTTCACGTTTCTCCTGTTGGATAATATGTTGACGTATTGTCCGCGTTATAGCATTATCTGGGTTACAAAAATAACCCAATAATATTATTCCACGAATTACAGGATCGTCATCAGTCATCGCGTTATTTTTTTCAAACAAGTTATAGCATCTTTTTTTTTATGAACTCTTGTGTACATAATATTACATACTTACTTAATATTATTTATTATTTAACGATATGATGGACCAATACGATTTGTTTCCGAGCCATAAAATGAGTTTTAAGACTTGTGTGTAAAAACAAACAATTAGGTTATAGGTATATATGGTATCGATTTTGGTGAATAAATTATTCTGACCCGCTCCCTCCTCCCATTCGTTCGTTTACCCAGTTGCGCCACTACCTAAAGTTTTGCAGTAAATACGATCAGCAGTATTTATTTTATACTTTACGCCATAAAACTGAGTAAAAAAATTGCTCACATCAATTCACGGTGGATTAAGCTAGAGCCACCGGTTGATGGCGGAGATGGGTAAGTACCTAATGTACTAAAACGCACGCGGTTAATAAAATGTATAAATATATTATTATAATAAACTTACGATTTTTTTTTTCCAATCCTTCGCCAGCACATTCTACTCCCTTACCCGCACCTAACCCGTCACGTTTTTATCGTCGCGATATTAATATCTTATATATACTCGCGTGTATATACTTCCATCCGTGTTCTATATTATATGCATTATAATGCCTGCATACTATACATGTATATAATATTATGATTTGCTGTGTATATTATATGATAAACTATTACTTATATCGGTGTATAAGTATGTTCAAACCTATATACCTGCCTATAATAATATGTATATACCCGAGAGATCGAGACGCGAGATATAAAAACATTCAACCGTAAAACATATTATTATTATTATTATTATATATTATTTGGTTTTCAGGTGCAAAGCGCGTTATTCCATCGCCCGGCGGACAATATATGATTATTTACAAATGGAATACTAATTACATTTTTATAGTGTATGCGTCGTAAATAAGAAATACTACTCGAAAATAAGGATTTATGTCGTTCTGGATCGCGCGTAAAAACTCGCACTTTATACCGCGACGACGACGCGCGACGTCGACGACCAATGCTATATGCATAATATAATATTATAATATATTATCTAATATAATAATATTAAACATAAATATAATATACCTAGGTATAATACTATAACGGGTGCGCGACCGCGTTTACTTGTACCGAATCCCATAAAAATAAATCAAAACTTAACTACACTACCATTTTTTATGGTCGATGTTTAAGGGAAAATGTGTAACTTATAATATACTATATGGACACGTCCGTGCGCACACTTTATAATGTGCACGAGCCCGTGCGATAAGTGATAGAATATTGTACGTACGTTATAAATTATGCTACCTAAGTATATTATAATAATGATAAGTATACCAATATAAATTATAATACCCGAGTGTATTAAAATTAAAATAATAATAATTTTACGAACGCTGTGGCTCCGCACACGTTTACTTCGCATATTATAATATAAGCAGGTGGTGTGATGTGCATGATAAGCGACGATAGTGCGGCCATAACATAATCATATACGATTTACATTTGACAAATAACATTTACAATTGAATGTATTTTAAATTCTGAGCGGAGCGATGAATGTATAGATTTTACAATGATGTGTGTTTACTGTTTTTTAATAGTCGAAATAATGCTATGATTTTCTTCAACAGTATCTTATTAGATAAGAAAGTGAATTTAGTTGGTGCACTCGGGAGGTCATTTTTTAACATTCTTAATAGTTTTCAAAAGCGCAGGGAAAAACAAAAGAAAAATCAAGGAAAAACAGTAATTTTTGGAAGAATTTTGACAAAATCGATTTTCGTTTTTGCTTAACTCTAAGACAAATGACTGTATATTTATGAAATTTTTACTGGTTAGTTATATTTTTATTTTCTATACACGATAAGATTTTCAAAATATTTTGACTTGTTTTGAATTGTCTACGGACATATTCAGTTTCAAATATTTTTAATGTCAATTAAATTTTAGATATTTGTTGGGTAAAAAAATTTGAAAATTTAATCGAAGGATCTAATATATTTTTACAATGACTTTTGAAAAATATTAATAATCAGAAGTAACAATTTTTTTTTATATTAAAAAATAATGTTGTAGTTAAAAATTGATAACATATTCAACTTTTATAGCTAAGAATTGAAAATTTAAAGCATACAAAATACCAAAACGTATTTATAAAATGAATACTCGGATTGGAAACCACTAAAAAAAAAATAATATGTTTAATAATTCAACTCTGGGCGCAATTCGTGCTATACCTTTATTTTGAGAGATAATAAGCGTGAAACGCAATTTGTGTGCACCGATACACCGTGTGTCCACGATAACAGGGCATACAGAAAATTTTAGTTGCGCATGCGCTAAATTTATAAGAGTTATAAAACTGAAAGTCAATCTATAGGAACAAACTATATCGTGATCTAATGGCTGGTATTAGTTTCATATCTCGCAAACAGAATTCAAAAATATTTATATAGGGTGTTGATTTATATGAGTGGGCATGACTGGGTTACAGGCGAGTATATGTACCGTGTTTTTGTGGTCACACGGTATACAAATGGGCGCGTATCTAGGTACATATATCTGTGCACCGCGTGTACTTAACATGATATATAATATTATCGTAAAACGGGCAAACGTATTCAATGTCGCGGGTTGCGCAAACAATCGCACTGAACACTTCAGATAATTAACGAATCGCATATGGGTATAGTGAGCTAATTATATATTACGGTCCCTTAAAGACACGATCGACAGTGCGGCGCGGCCCACGCGTGATTGCGCTGCAGCTCCGCGTTAAATTTTTTAACGAACCGACAATCAATTTTTTTATTATTATTTATTTTCTGCGACGGCGTCGGAGTTATAAAAATCGTGAAATTAGTAGAGTCGTTAAGTACATAGGTAGCAGCTATAGGTAAGTTATATTACCTACCTATATAGGCATGGACGCGTATAATGTATAGATGTGGAACATATACGTCGCGACGTCGGGCCTTGCAGATCGTATCACGTGTGTGTACACTAATATTGTTACGGTCGATTTCTCCGATTTGTCGCTAATTTTTTTAGGAACCATTTATTTTTTTATCATTTCATTGACACATCGCGCGCGAAGCAGCCTACTTTTACTCGCGAAATTGCGAGTTTGCGATAAAAAAATCCAAGAAACTTGGTCCGCGAATAGTCTGCATAATAATTATAATATATAATATGTGCGCACAAATTGTATATTACATTTAACGTTTGTCCACGAAAACATTGCACGCTCTATAATATTCAGTACCTACCCTATAAACCAGTGGTTCTCAACCTTTTTAAACCCGCGTACCACATACCTACAAACTTTTGAACATTTTCATGACCACTTGAGACCGAATACGTTTTGCTTGCTGTAAGCAGTATCTCGTTCTAAGCGATGCTTGTTATAATGATTTCAACTGTAACAATTTTTTTTTGCTTATCAAAAATGTATTCGTTATTTTACATGTATGGAATTTTATTTTATTAGAAACTACTTAATGGTATATTATATTATGCATTTTATGCATTAAAATAAAATAAAATATGTACAATTATTATTTATATTATTATTAAAGTCGAATAAACCAAATTATATTTAATGCGAATAATTATCCGATCCATATTATTTTGATAAAGGGAGATTTACTTAGCACACCACTTACGAGCTTTTTGAGTAGGTACCACTATATAGTGCACAGGTTGAAAAATGATGTCCCATGCCTATTTTTAAACACTGTTTGTGGAACACGAGACTATAAACTATTGCAGGATAAATTCCTATGACTTACAATTATTGTGTGACTCTTGTATTTTGACGACTTAACTTTTTCTGTTTACTCTGTTATCGTGGATACAAGGTACATACGTAATACATTTATTAATTCTTGGTCCTCTAGCTTGGTCATCGTTTACCCATCTTATTGTTTAGGTGCATATAGATGACCTACGTCATACCATTGAATAAACGATAGTGTTATAAATATAGTATTATATTAAATCTATATAGTCATAGTCATACGCGAGCTATTGCAGTGGTTTGCAACATATTATTATTAATTTTCTATAACAGACATATCTAGGTACCTATAATATAATATGTTAAGTAGACGAGTTCTCGTTAAAAGTACGTTTATATTATGTAGGTATATTATATAATATAGCCAAGTGTAATTTTTTTGTTCCTGACAGTTCTATTGTGCACTATATAGATTATGATATTATGTAGCTTATGGTCAGCTTATTAATTATTGTTTTCTTTTAAATAATTATTACATTGAACGATTATTCTCGTTTTAATAATCTATGGCCGCGCGCAAACCAAGGCCGTCGGACAGTAACGAATATTCGTACCAATCGTGTACAACAATAATACTAGGTACCTATGTGAATGAAGAATATTTAAATATTATATTATTATATATTATATTATTCAAGGTGATTTTTTTAGCACGCTCACCCAATTTTTATGATTGAATTAGGCATAATATATTCAAATTCTGATTTTCAGAATTTTTAAATAGGTATACTCGAAGACCATATCTTCGAATACTCGAGATTTTTTTGTACCATTTAAGGATGATCCTGTACCAATACAAAATTCTATTTTCAAATAGGACTCCCCTCCCCTTATCTTTTAATTATTCAGCAGACTCTTGTCCATGGTAATGGGTCAAGTAGATAGAGTGGCTTAAACATGATCTTAGGTAAACTTAAGAAAATCCAAAAATCAATATTTTTCATAAATGTACTAACGAAGGAAAAAATGGAGGTCAGCATGCATAAAAAATCACTCTGTATATAGGTAATATACATTGCGCACAAGAACAGCTTAGTACGTAGCACGTGTATTAAAGAGTTATATTAATATGGAATACTGCAGTGTGTCTATGATGCTATAAAATGTGAGCTCGAGCACGCTGGCAGACCCGAAAATAATAATTATTATCCATTTCGGAACCGGTATTTTTTTATTATTATTTTTTTTTTTATTGAGATTTAAATGTTACTCATTATAATTATCATTATTGTTATTGCCTATATAGTTAATGAAATGTACAAATCTCGCGGTTTATTATACACATCATATTATATTAGATGCCTAGATATGTATACATATACAGCTGGTATAATATAATGTATATATTTATAGGTATTATATGTCTAAAAATGTTAAACAATTATACCTATAATGTATCTCTGAAAACGTGAATTAATTATTTTAATATGGGCAGGTACTTTGTGATATTGTTGGTAAGTAGTATGGAGGTATTTCGTGGAGTGCATCAATTTAACATATTATTCTGCGCCGTTTAGCGATAAATCGAATTATAATAATAATATGCGCACAACTGTAATCGTCTCGGGTTGAAAATTATATGTTTATACCTTTTCCATGGCGGCAGTCGGGCAGCGATTGTTATTGAATTAATCTGCATAGTATACCCACGTCCGGTCTTGATTTGAAAAAATGAACAATTATTTTACTTGACCTTACACTATATTATTATAATAGTGAATAGCGAATTCATGGAATGATTGAAATTCTATATTATGTTATTTGATTACGGACGTGCAGGTACGTTGGCGCCGTTCGTTGGACAAGTCTAAAACTGTAATGGAATGCAATGTTTCAAATTTAAATAACTACTAAAAAAGTAAGTAATTTGCAGAATAACGATAGGTATTACAGACGTATAGCTGTACCTACCTATATAAAATAGTTTATGAACGACGAACGCTAACGTATAATATTATGTCAAGACAACTGCAGTGTGTTGTGTAGGTTCTTATTCGGTCGGCTATAGAAGTAATAGGCATTAGAGGTACCTACCTACGATAGATATATATATATATAAAAGTTATTAAAACCCAAAACCGTTTAAAACATCCAAACTAGAAATCGATGTTCAAGAACAATGTTGCCGAAAAAAAATATGTACAAAAGTACTCTATTACTTATATCTAAATATACCTATTTAAGTGATTTTAATATAGTATAGGTAGGAGGATTAAAAAGAATCGATTTTATTCGGCGCTTATAAATTATTAGCCGGAGAGAAGTAATAATAATGGACAGAATTAACCGGCAAATCGTATTGATCAGAAAAATAATATTTATATAAACACCAAAAATCAAGTATGGAACGTTTGAACGAAGGTTACGACCATATATCTACTGTATGACTAGTTGTGTTCCGAATTTAAAAAAGCAAATTAATATCGTTTTATCGTATACGCGCGTTCCATACGATGAATAATTATTAATAACAAACATCAGCATTCGGACGGAAAAAAATAATTTTCATTGTCAATATTTAAAGATATTTGCAATTTGTATTCCGTATAGATCGACAGTCACACCTCGCACTCGACAGTTGTTTTTACGAGTCTTTTCCTGTCTTAAAACGTAAACTATACAACAATAGTGTATATATAGGCAGGTAATATTAATGATATTGTATAATAGCAAAACAAAAGTAATATTAGGAATATAATTATATTATACGCAATATTAAGATACGTATTCACACGATCAAGAGTTGATTATAATTTAAAATAAATGCCTAGCGCATTTACCTTTGCATTACAAGTGTACCTGCCACAGTTAAGAATTGAGAATAAATATGAAGTCATACCGAATAGTGATATGATGGAATTCACACTGTACATCAATAATCGACAGTAATAAATTACACATACAAGTAATCTGCACTGCAGAAGTGGTCTGGGAAAAAGTCTGATTAAAAAAAATAATAATAATTTTATTTACAGATATAATATTCCATATTGCATTTTTTTCGAGCATGTCTTATTATACAAAAAAATTAGAACTATATAAAAACAAAGGCGTTGAGTATAAAACTTATATTTGTGTAAAGGGTGTCTCAAAAAGAATGTTGGATTTTAAACTGCTACAGTTCAAATTAGATTGTGTAAAAAAAAAAATAAAACATATTCTCTTCGGGAGAAGCTTAAGTTTATACACGAAAAACAATATCGTGCATTTGAACGGGGGTTCAAGAGGTTCGAAGCGCCTCCCTCTTCCAACTACCACTACAAGCGATCATTTGTTCCATGAAATTGACCATCACCCGATCTCAAGGATTGGCCCATCAACTTCGTCGAGGACACGTCGAATTTCGTGTTTGAGTCGTTATAGTAATTAACAAATTTATTATTTGATAAATGATTACCATAAAACATAATCCTGGATATTAAGTGGGCTCAGAACCAAAGGTGCTATTTCAAAGTATCAAATTGTTCAGTAGGCCCATTTTAAACTATCTAAAAACTTTAAACTGCATTATCTTTTTTTCACAATAAATGGTTCTTAACTGTTGGCACATCTAAAAAATCACAAAATTGTTCTGCGTTAACACAAGAAATTTTTTTTTAAATCAAAATGTAATATAAAAAAAAAAATGTGAAAAATTTCCGATAAGTACCAAAAAGTTCTTCATCTACCCTGCATGTGTTGCTCCACCTTAATGGTTACCTCCAATGTACAACATAGCAAAAAATGTTTTGCGCGGGATAACTATACTCACTCTCTATTTATAGAAGAATTACCAAAATTGCACGCAGCATTATAGAGAAGAACTTTGTCTGTGTTGTAGAGTTGTTATTATTTGGATAACATAAATAGATATCCATTTGAGCATTCATCATTAAACCGGTGTGTATCAAAAAGTGGATTTTCAAAAAAATCGATTTAGCCCCTTTCGGTTCTGAGGCCATAATATATATAGTAAATCATTAATTTAAATCGTTACCACAATAACAATCAAACTATTTAAATACCCACAAAATAGCTTAAAAACTTAAACGGATAATGACGTCGACGACATAAAGAAATATTTCGGTTAAATGAGCTATCCGACAGCCAACATCCTCCGAAGCTACTGATAGTAAGAGTGTAAGTGTTGTCGGAGGGTTCTGAAAGATTTAATTTATATATTTATAATTTAATATTGTAATATTAACCGTAAAACGCATTTATTTTGTTGTGTAGATAGGTAGACGTTTGAAGTGTGCCGATCTCGGGATATATGAATTTATTCCATTTGAATTTATAATAAGAAGTATAGGTAGGTGTAAAGATGGCGTATAAATATTCTTTAAACTAGGTCACAACTGCTACAGGATGCAATGTATATATTTCTTTATATTCCACAATTGAATGATAACATGTGCGTTTGACTCTCGTGTCAATTCGATTCCGTTCACGATTTTATTGTAGAATTAGTTTTCACAAATCAATAATGTACCTACGTAACTTTTGGTACTCGAAAGCGTTTTCGTTTTTCGTCTTCGTCGTAAGTAAATGATTACTCGTTTAGGCGTATTTTTCCTTCATATGTCTATTGACGCGTTTATATCATACCTACGACGGTGATTATATCACGCGCATTTAGTCGTGTGACGATTAGAAATCAGAAATTAGAAATATGCGCGTGTATAATGTGTATAATATTAACAGAGTTCGTTTAAATATATCAATCCACAGGTCGGTGGCATATAATAATATAATGAATAACGGTATTATTACAACTGCGAGCGATCTTCTAACGCTCGATACATAGGTACGGCACCGCTTCAGCATTGAACAAAATTAAATAAACATCGTCTCACATATAGGTATAACATAATATTATTATCATAATATACCGTCCACGATTATAAACTTAACGAACCGTAAGTATGCACCGCTGCCGATTAGATCGTCTAGAAAGTCGCCTAATCCGTGTGCTGATTATTGGCACGGCGGGCGACTAATTTTCCGAATGAAAAATAAAAATGATGATAATAATAATAATAATAATATAGTAATACTATCTCTAACGATCTGCGAACATCGAGCGTCGTACCTATATAATAATATGTATGTGTAACGTTTGGAATATTATTCGGTACATTTAACACTACTTAGGTAGGTATATATACCATAGCTAACCATAATTATATATACTTAAACGTAGCATGTATTTTACGCTGCAGCGGAGAGACACTTCCTCTCGCTATATATTTTAGTCCACCGCGTCGAAACTACTTATACGATTATATAACATTATCGCGCGTTAAGACACTTGTGAATTATTGTGATGGTTTTTTTTTTTCGGAAAAAAAAATGTTTTCACCGAGTCGCCCAAAAAGTACCTATATTATGCGCGCGTGGATGATAGATTAAGTATTGTTTAATGTGGGTCCGGCGTATCTATGTAATTACCATGTCGTAGTGACGGCGGAGGCAAAAAAATAATCGTGCATAATAATAATAACAAGGACCTCTGCAACGAATATTATTACTGTGCACATACATTATAATATTATACGAGTGACCGGAGGCGTTTGGGTTTTTATTTTTTTTGGTCTTCGGAAACGAGCTATATCCGCCAAGTGACATTTACGCTCTCGCGATATAGCGGGATTCCTCGTGAAGTGTTCCCGACGGTCGACGACACGACAAGTTATATTAATATGACGATTAAAACGTTATTATCGTCATGACTAATATTATAATATTATTATTATTATTATTATTATATTGCAACCTAAACGCGAGTGTATATAATATATAAATAAAATATATTATAGCGAGAATATTTCAGAAAAGTACAATAATCGACCAACGGCGTTTATTGTCATTGGTATTTAAGCCCCACCTGCACGACCTTTTGACCAAGATCTGCAGTTTGAAAATATATTTTATCTTTGGCTGGGATTTAAAAAACGAAAAGGTTCGTACATACTACAGTGTCACTTTAAACAGAAAACCGGACAGCCTATAAATGAAATATGCGTTTGGATTTATTAGTTTTATATTTTAAACCGATTATTAAATTTTTTTTTAAATATTTATGTATATTTTAAGTCTAGATAGACGGATAATTAAGTACCACAAGTACATAAAGATGCTAACTTTTATAATGAAAAATATATTTATATATACTTGAAATCACAACAATTGATGCCGAGCAAAGAGCAATAACTATAATAAGCAAGGCCTATATATTTGCACCTGAATTAACCAGATCCGGTAAAGGCAATTCGTTCGATTTGTTTTATTCCGGAGTTTGAACACCCGAATAGTTTGCGGAGGAACATTGTACATAGCGCAGACAAACGATTCGGTTGCAAATCCCTGGTAATAGGTAAGCACATGTACATCTCCTACACGTTTAAAAAAATTCTCTTGTATATTAGGCGCATATGCCTATAGATACTCAAAAACATTTCATTGACACCAGTTGACCAGTATACCTTCGTAGTATATTACATAACTGTTTAACTATCGTTTTACACCTGTATAGGGCTGTATAATATATACACACACAACGTCAGCAAATATATATATAGAAGCGAAGTTCAAGAAAGTCGTACAGGAATCACACACACACACACACACACGTGCATACGATTCTAAACATGTTTATAATCGGTAGAGATCATATATATATATATATCTATAATATATTATTATATCATGTTTATAAGTATTTATTGTATACATACCATATACAAACAAGTGGTGTTGGACGTTATGATACGTATATGCAGGTATATAATAACAATAGGGTGGCAGTGCGGCGGTCACGTTTCCCCGCCGCCGCCGTCGCGATTGAGTGTTGGAGTTAATTGTTAATTATTGCCGGCGCGCGCCCGTTTTCTTGATTGGAAAAAAGGAACGTATGGGCAGGCAGACAGTTGTGTGTGTGTATAGCTCTGTCTGAAAAGAAAAGAAGAGAAGAAAAAGACATTAGCAACAAAGTGCTCCGCGACCATTTGTTGACGGTCGTGTAAAACACTGGCGCGCACACATTACAATAATATACACGCACACACACATCGACAACTAGCGTAAATGTGTGCAACGAGCGTATTATTATAATAATATGTTCCGGAGAAATGACTTCACGACGACGATGAGTCGGACCGATACGCGACCAAGTACCTATAATATGCACGTGTACCTGCGTATATAGGTGCCCATAATGTGTGTGTGTTAAATTCGCAGTCGTCGTCGTCGTCGTTATGTTATACCACACGAGGTGGTTTTTCTTTCGGGGGCAAGTCCGCAGTCGTCGATTCGCGTGCGTTTCTATTGTGCGCGGCGCGGTCGGGGGGTGGGGGGGGGGGAGAAGAGTTCGGGCGGAAAGAAGATAAAAAAACGCGCAGAAGAAAGAAAAACATAATATAATCAACCGCCGTGGGTAATTATTAAGTGTGTGTGTACGCGAGAGACGGCCGCATAACAATATTATACGCCGCAGTATATATATATATATATATATGTATATGTATATGCGGCGACGAAGACGTTGGATCGGAAAACGGGATAACGACCGCGGCGGCAGCGTTCTCGCGTGGATAGAAGCGTTTAGCGTGTGCTGCTGCCGCCGTCTCTCTCGCCCGCGCCTTATCGATTGAAAAATAATAATAATAATAATATATAAATCCGAGTGCACATATTCGCACACACGCGCACGAGGAGATTACGTGGGTACATGTATATTATAGTCGGGTAATTGAGTTGTACTCGCGCGATTCCGCGGCGTTACTTATTGGACAGGACGTGCACGACAACTGTTGCTGCCGCTGCTGCTGCCGCTGCTGCTGCTGCTCCTGCTCCTGCGAGAGTCGTCCTCGCCGCAGCCGTTTAGCGGGCACTATTATAACGCGTACAGACGACCGGGAGGTTATGTATAACGTATACGTTGCAGGTACGAATAATATATTGCGAGGAGATAAACTGAAACTTACGCATTATTGTGCACAGCGTTTTTCAGCGCGCCCGTCCCGCGTATTTCTCATTCGTAATCGCCCGCGCCGCTTAATTGGCACGACGGGTATTTGTGTGCGAATTTCGTATTTCTCTCTCTCTCTCTCTCTCTCTCTCTCTCTCTCGTATCTCTTCCTCTTCCTCTCCTTCTCCTCCTTCTTCTCTTCTCTCCAGCTGCACGTCGTGTGTCGCATTCGCTGCTGCTGAAGCGGCTCCAGACGCACGTCGTAACCTATAACCACAAGCCTCTGTGTTATACGCGTGAGGAGGTGCGGGCGCAGGTAAGCGATGACCGCGGAATGTTTTTTTTTTTTTTTATTAGCGAATCACAGACGAATATAATACTGCACAATATTATTTTATCCGGGCAATTTGCGTTTTATTTTTTTCAACTACCTATATCTCGGGTGAAAATATTTGACTCTACGCAGTACAGGATAGCACGAAGAACGTCTTAAAATCGATCCTAAAATACAAACCTATACGAATAGCAATAATATAAACAATTTGAATTTCCCCAAACCCAACTTTCAACTTCCGATGGCTATACACGCCTATCTGACTGTATCATAGTATATTTAGGGCGATTCACCATAAGCATACTCGGCACTTACCCCCCCCCCCCTCCACCATTTTTCTTTAATAAAGCAGTTATTCAAAACTTGATTTTTGGAATTTCGAAATCTAGCTACTTATAACGACCATATTTTGAAATACTTGATATTTGTCGTATACTACACTTAAGGTGTGTGGATGATATATACAAACTTCTGTTTTCCTAATTGAAAACTACCCTTTTCTAATGTAAATTTTTTTGGGGATAATTTTTCTTAAAAGTTTATCGTAACCGAATCAAAATACGATTGAGTATAGTTTTTAAGTTCTTTAATTTTGTGTTGATACTATATAGGGATAACTAATAATTCCACGATAATACAGGTTTGGAACATAAAAATTCAAGAATTAGAAAATATGGCCTGTGAGAATATTATTTATAAATTTCAAAAATTAGAATTTGAATAAATTGTTCATTATTAAAGAAAAAAATGGAGGCGAGCATAAGCATCCCGAATCACCATGTATAGGTATACGACTTTTTCTCCAGCGTTCGTTCGATTGTAAGTAGTTATTTTATATAGGCTAACGCTGACTGCCAACACAACAATTTTCATTTCGATTAGTAGAATCGACAATACATACAGATAGGGTCCGTGCGCAGTCATAGATGATCATCCGTCATTAGTCGAAAGAGTTCACGGGGTCGTTCTCATATATTATACAGGCACGCCATCGCACGTGGATCATATAAACGATAAGAAACTTTTGTCAAAGTAAAAAGGAGAGCCATATAGGTATATTATCATTTCCGATTCGGCGGCGTCGGTAAATCACTGCACAGTTGCAGCAGCAGCAGCGGTGTGGGAAAAGTTATATCGAGGTTACGGCAGAGATAGGTATAATAGGTACTCGGTGAAATTTCTAAAAAGCCGTAAACGACAGTCGAAATGGAAGAAAAAAAAAATAATAATAATATTCCAAGTGCCATACGACAGTGCGTACCTATAGCTAGGCTCGGACCGCATTATATGGCTTCAGCAGCAGTCCTCTCCGAGACGATTAGCCGCCGGAGCTATTGTTCCGCGTGCGGAGAAAACGGCGCACGTCGTGTCCATATAATAATAATAATAATAATAATAATAATGTATAAAACTCATATATATATATATATATAAGATCGAATCTCTATAGCTAGCGCGCGTCAATCATCGCATAACGCCGGTGCAGCAGAGTCTCTGAACGTGATCACTCAATTTTGATCGATCCTCGGCCGCGGCAAAAAAAAATAATATCCGCAGAGGGTAGCAACATCGGCAGCAGCGGCGGCGGCGGCGGCAGTTCTATAACGAGCGCGATTTTTTTTTTCATAATATTTTTTTTCGTCGCACGCGATGCGAATTAAAATTAATCGATTCAACGCGCTCGTATACATACCTATATAATATATATTTACACATCATATTATCGTGTACCTATACGTAAATATATATATATATATATGTGTGTAAGTGTATAGGTATACCTATATTATATATATATATATATATATAGCTGCGGGTCGCGAGTGACGTGCTGCAGTCTGCCGTGAGAACCTATCGGCCGTCGCGATAAATCTATATAGGTACGCACTATTCGCCGAGCGCTGGTTAATAATAATAATAATATATATTATTCCGTATAATACGCGAATAGGAGGAATAACGTCGCGGTTATTTGTCACAGCGTCGCCGACAGCTTTCTTTGTACTGCGATGTACGCGACCGCTGTGTGTGCGGGGGAGGCCGAGGGGGGGGGATATGACTTCGCGAAGAAAGCTCGCCTCTCTCTCACACACACACACACACACGCACTCGCTCTCCGGAACACATTATACCTTGGTATACCCGGGTACCTACATATAACATAGCCGCAGGTGGGTACGCGCGCGTATTACAATAATATGGGCCGCAGATAAATGAGTTTGTCACCGTCGGCCGAACATAATAAATAACGCTATTTCCGCGTGTAACGACTGCCGCTGCGGCGGGAGATCTCGTTCAGATTTAACGCAATAATATTATGTTTTGATTTTTTACCGCGCTTTTGCCATAATATGCGTTGCGCGCCGGAGATCGACACGGTCGATATTATAGTATATAATAATATAGTCTCGCACGCAAATGCGTACAAGTTATGCTATCTATATATGCGTGTTTTATCCTGCAACGGCCGTGATCGCCTTTTCGTGTGTATCGAACGTTTAGCGCAGTCTTCGTTATAATATGTGGTATAGTATTTTATGAGCTCAAATGTCTCAGTGCGCATCGGCACTGGAACGAAAAAAACCAACAACCGTCAAAGGCGAAATATCTACGCGAATACAATAAGACGCGACCCCGTCACGGCGGCCCGAGACGAGAAAAAAAATTACAAACTGATAACAATATTATTATATATTATGCAGTCTAGAGTTTATCCATTTTGTCCTTGGTCGGTTCTCACCGCCGACGTCAGCGATTTCTAGATCCCTAATTCGGCCATTCAAAAATATTAATCGGTGTTACCCCTGTCCCTGTGTCACACCACATACGCGTCTACGACGTCTATAGAGCAGTTGTGGATTCATCGATATAAGATATGAGATCCATACACGTCATGCACAAAAGCTGATCTTTTTCTACCAATTCTACGGTAAAACAATAACGCAATATAAATTATTACATTATGGTTGCCTACGCTACGTCGATTTTGGTTGCGAGTGACAATGCGAATTACTGTTTTTGCGTCTCATCTATATATATTATAATGATAATATGCAAAGGTGAAAACAACGCGTAACGACATAATAAATAAAGTCTCATCTAGAATCGGTTTTCAAAACGAGTTTGAATACACTCGAAACATAAATATGTATTTCGCGCTGATCTCTCTTTTAAATATAAATTATGTTTTTTGGTCAAATACGCGTAAAGGTCACGAATCGTCGTGAACTATTACTACCGCGCCAGATAAAATATGTAGTCGCGAGACAGAACAAACAACTCAATTTGTATTAAATTATAAACCACGTAAAATGTTAGAAGAATAATCGTCTGTAAAATATATACTGCTGCGAGCTCGATATGGAATGATATTGAGGTTTTTAATTTGCAGTGCGTTGTAAGTACCTACTGCGTATTATCGCACATATACTAATATAATTATATAAAAGATAACAGTACCTATATATAAGTAGCGGATTTATTAATGCGACTTGGCAAAGGAGAAAAAAATCCCATTACCATACGTCTAAATTCCAACGTATATAACCCTATTATGGAACGCAATATATAGGTATGTCTATTGTCTATAATAATATATATCATATTGTGAAAAATAGTTTTTAAGTTTTTTTTTAAGTGTATAAGTTGTGGGGGAGGGGGCGCAGGGGGGCTGAGACCTACCCCGACCTCATTTTATGATATTCTACCGTACCCATTATAATTTTATCAAATTAGGATGCATATTATTATAGAACGCAGTTCTTATTATTTAGGTTTTTTTTATAAGAAAACTACAGAGTTAGTGTATTATTTTTTTATATAAAAAAAAAACTGTTTATAAAATGTGTGTAAGTATAAAATTACAACTGATGCAACGATACGTGATAAATGCATTTTGTTAATTCTGTTGAAAGCAATTATATTATAGGCTTCTCATGCAGTGTCAGCTTCCATATTATATAATTAGAACTTGGAAAATATTTTAGCCACTTAAGCAAAAAGTAATATTATTATTTAGATATCATTGCCCACGTATTAGTTTTGTGGTTATAGTTATACGGTTTTATTCGGTATTCCAATTAGGTTGGAACGCCAATTTATTACATGTGTCGTCGGCGTATCTCTACTATTTACATATTTTCCAAGTCAAGCACTGCGTGAATACTAAATTATAATGATTTATATACAATTTTATGTTGTTTGCACAACAATAATGCACCTACCTATACCGTCATATACAGTAATCGCCGTCATCATATTAATATAATAACGTATAATCTCGTAGAAAACTGCAATTTGCCGGGGTGCATTATTATGCTGCACCGTTGCGCTTCATATTGTATATATAGTTAATAATAATACCTAATCCATCAGACGGCACAATGCAGTCGTCGGCTTTGGAAAATGTGTTTGTGTGTGTGTTTTTTTTACCGTCATTCTGATTCTTTGCCCCCTCTGCAACAGATATTATAATAGATAACGTATTCGTCAAATGACGAACGTTTTCATTTTATTGCTAATGAATATAATATGATAATAGTATTGTTATATAGGTACGCAATATCACGATTTGCATATCATTAAAAGATTCAAACTGCCTATTTCATTTATATACAATACATACACGCGAACACTGCAGCCGTGCACCTATATATGTGTTAGGCTATGTATACCTAAATAGCTATAACTTTAACTTTAAGGTAACAATGTAATACTTACATCAATTCTAAGCAGGATGACCTCGAATTAAAATAGCGTTCTATGGAAAAGTTAAAATATAGGTATACACTTCATGACTATATATTATGTGTTTATAATTATTACACAAAATTTAATTTTATGAAATATTTTGTCCAGACGTTGTCTTGGACTATGTTTAACTTTTTCAATAAGTTCGCGGTTGGTATACAATGAAAATAATTTCTGACACTGGACATTACACCGGGGTGAAAAAATTACCTAAATAGTTGAGAAATGTTAAAACACTATATTTGTGCCTATATTGTATGTACCTGTCTATATAATATTTATAAGAGTTAACTATATATATTATCTTTAATATTATATTATTGTATGGAGTCATCGTTATTCGTTTAGTTTAAAAAATATTTAGAAAAAATATATAAGCAACAATACAATAATTAATCGACAAGTAATAACTATATATTATTATGCACTTATTATAACTCAGTTATAATGGGCCCGGGCTTATATGTAAATACATATTTTCAGTGTGACAAATTAATTTTAGCATAATTTAAATAAATAGATCACATCATAAGCATATTAAATATTTTGATTTTTTTTAACAAATATTTATATACATATTTTGGTTATTTAAATGCATACTTTTGTAATATTAATTAACACAGTTATAATCGTGCCTATATACGCACATACTTAGGTAGTTATTATAATTAGATAGGTACTCGGTAATCGGTTACTAAGCCTATGTATCATTCTTCTTTATTTTAAATAAATAATTAATTAAAACGCAGTGTAGTACCTGTGTAGTTATAACTCTAGTTAAGATCAAAAAGATGTAAGTATTATAATGTATTTTAATGAATAAAAATATCATAATAATATCATACGTGTAATTACGAAAATATCATCAACAGGTCGACGCTCGCGACTGAAATTCAATATACGCTTGCAAAACATCTCCATCACAAAAGTAGGAATATAAAAATGTATAGTTGTCTGGGATCAACAATTATTATTATACCCATAGTTTGTCTCCTGCAGTGACGAGCATAATAATATATGTACACGACGTCGAGCTATATAGGCTACCTATATATATATTATATATATACATATAATATTATGTAGAGTTAGTAAATACTGTTATAAGTGTATTTATAAACAACACGAAAATGTGAGCGAATCAGCAGTAGGTATACATAAATACATACGCCTTACCGCGATCTTCTTCGTGGTGTCATCACCGACTTTACGACTGGGCCCGGCTTGCGTGCTTGGGAAACAAGTTTTCGCGTCACTTCGCCGGATGGGTGAAAGTTCTACATCGCCAGCATCATAATATATTATAATACGGCTCGCGTGCGCCTTGTACATTATTAATATTATTATTTGTTTATTTTGCTTAACTCCTATAATATGTCGTCTCGAACACGGATTGGTAACATGACCCCACATCGAGGGATCATTATTCGCAGCGCATTGTTGTCGCGATAGATTTCAAAATGTCTATTTCCGTATCGAGTTTATGGCGGTCTACGAGTAAGCCGGCAGAAATCTATATACCTACGTTTTTTTATCTTCCAATTCGCTCGACATGTCATAAAAAAACAATATAATATTATAAATAATGATTCGGATACATCGATAAATCAGACCGCTCTCTCCGAATACGCATAATAATATCGTGGAGACGATGCGATCTATTTTATTGCAAGCTACGGTATAAATATATTCATAATCAACACACAAGAAAAAAATATATTGAGTCAGGTTTAAAGTATTTACTAAAACTATTTAAAGAAAAAAATTATAAAATACATTTTTGTATCAGTGAATTTTTAGGTTTTTAAGTGCATTAAAAAAGAAACTATATAATATATTTTATTCGTAATCGAAAGAATTTTTTTAAATGTTTATGTATATTAATTTTAATTTTGTGATGTGTCGTGGTAGTATTTATATGTATGTAAGACCTTTTTTAAAGGGAGATTCCTTCAATTTAAGCGCAATTTCTACATGTTCCACCGTGTAACACAAAATCTCAAAAAATGTTAATTTGCCATCAATGCATTACTCACACATGTTGGCTGCACTGAACTTTTTTATTCAGTAGTAATACAATTAATTTATTCATACGTTTCAGTAACTAATAATCCGTTGTTAAACCTAGTTGTGCTTTTAATTTATTGTATTGCTTCACTTACACATTTTTTTAAGTAATAATTTTCAATTTTTTTTTTTTTAAAATAAAAACATGAAAATTCAAAAAACTACCAGTGATTATTCTTCATTAGTTTCTTTAGTACCAAACAAACCATGTCCAGCATATCCAGAATATACTACATTTACATCAAAGTTAAAAACATATGAATTATTTCCACAAACCACATTACAAAACAAATATGTGGATATTGTCTGAATGTGGCTTTATATACACGGGCATTAAAGATATTGTCGAATATTTCTCATGCTGGCTTACCTTATATGATTGGGAAAAAGATGATATTCCTTAGACAGAGCATTCGAGACATAATTCCAAATGTAGAATATGTATCATTTCCTAGAGAAGTAAGACAATTAGTGTAAATAATTGTTTAGAATTAATATATAATTGTATTAGTAAATAAAATAATATTTAATAAATAATATATATTTATCAAATTGTTGTTTTATACCAAAAAAGTATTACCTATATATACTACTAAACTAGAAAAAAAAATTAAAATATATTTTACACGATCATAATATATAAACTGTTTAAAAAAATCATACTTTTAATAATACTAAATTATTACTTCGCTTCAATTGAAGAAATCTCCCTGTAAAAAAGGTCCTCAGAACATACAAATAAATACTGCTTGTGGTAAACTACGGTTTTTTTTTTAAACGTAATAATATTTAAAGTTTAGACGAACACGGAAAATCTGACCTGTAACGGATCGATACAATTTTACGGGGTACCTATACCGTATGAGATCAATATTATTTGAAATGCTACGAAACCCTGTACGGGCCAATGATTGTTTATCATATTCCACATAGCTATTTGTTCGTTTTTCCCGTACAATATAATAATAATAATAATAATTAACATCGAACACGCTCCGAAGAAAGCTAGTCGTCTCAACAGCGCGTATAACAGTGATTTCGACATTATTTTTAATTAGTGCAAAACTCGACGTGCCACACGTTCGAAACGCGAGTCGGCGTGTATAGTTATGTACTAAGTGTATACTAACTTATTATAACTATACTAACACTACATGACTGCAGCGGGTCGCAAAGGCAATAACTCGTTTCGTCGCGAGACGCGCTTCTTCTTCTCTCATACGACGCGGACAGTAAAAAAGATAAAAGAAAAAATATTGAATACCGATTTTTTTTTTCTCTCTCTCCGCGAAAGTAGTAAATTTGTTGTGTTGTGTTTTATTATTATTATTATTTTTTTTTTTTTATTGTTCCGACGCGTCTTTCCGCAAATCTATGTGTGCGCTCCGCATCATTTATAGTCTATATATACCTACGCTATTTATTATCATCCCGTCCGCGGCTAGTGTTTGCTGCGCGCGTAGATGGTATTTTAAAAGGTGCATCGAGTAGCACTAAAACGCATTTCATCGCCGTAATATATAAAACGCTGCGGAGATCGAGAGCCGGTCGTTGAAAAACGCAATCGAACTATAATGATACGCACGTATCCGTATAATATAATATACTGTATTATTATATAGAAGCCTATAGCCGACTGCAGTCGCCACAATAATAATATGATATTAGACGACGGCCGCCGCCGTGCCGGATTAATCTCATTTCACCGGTATTTTGCTTTTAGCTTATCAATACGTATAAATGCGTTCTATTATAAAACTATGTTTTGGATAAGAGCGCACATCCGCGTCGGCCATGAGCGTGCGGCTATAGGTCTTTCAATTTTTGAGTCTCGCCTTACAATAAACTCTGTGTCCCCTATAGAGCCTCGCCACCACCACCACTTTGAGAGTTGGACAACTATTGGCAGTGGATTGAACAACCCGCAAAACAATGCATGCCAGAATGCAGGCAGCACAAGAATAAAATCATCTCTATTAGGTACGAAATTCCAAATCGGTGGGCAGCGGAGATGACTTGAAGCTTTAAAATTATTATTTCTTACTGTGAGATCTTTACTTATTGCGTCACATTACTTATATATTAATACAATAATTTTGAAGATGGCTTGAAAAAACAAATGGTTGTTTGTTTGTCCTCTATACAGTGGACAACTACTGAGTCGTTGTCAATAAAATTAATATATATATATCAATAGATTATCCGTATTGAAACTAGGGCGTGTTAATAGCTTTTTTTTCAACCCCTCTAGATTGGTATTCACACATTAATTTAGTTTTAGCTCACGAAAATTGAATACTTTTTGGTTTATTTATAAATGGTTGCCATTGGTTATAGATTATATAATATATTACTTTTAAATAATTAGTAGAAATGTGACATATAAAACTATTTGCATTTTTTTTTTTAAAAAAAAACATAACAAAATTAAGTACTTATGTGCACAATATTTTAATGATTAGGTATAGGTCCTTTTATGGTTTCAATCACGTTTTGCATTTTTAGTTTTTGACATATTTTTTATGCAAACACATAAAGACGAATACCGATCTTAATGATATTATGAATATAGGTAAGTACGTCTCTGCTCCTAAGCATAAAATAAAATATAATGATATTCTGAGTCAAGGTTAGACTAAGACATATAAGATTTAAATAAATCACCCAATTCGACTCTCACTGGCATTGATAGTAGGTAAGTATACTGGATACAGAGCATTATAATAGTCCTTCTTAGTCGTTAATTTATAATCATGCGGAGAATCGAATGTGTTTTTTTTCCATCAAAATAATTAGTACCTAGTACATAATATATATTTTTTAACTAATATCATTTATGCTTATTATTGTTTTTATTTTTTCAGATGATCTTACTACTAATAACGCTATGGTATTTGCTCACACGACCGGTTGGTCGAAAAAAAAATTCGATCAAAATCTGCAAACTCGACCTTCTATAATAATTATGAATTGAAAAAGAAAATAAATGACCAAGAAAGAATCTGTGTTCTCGCTTATTTTTTATTCTGGAACACCGGAGATTTCTCATGGTAATATAATATGATGGTCATTATATTAATATATATAGTCATTGACGTATACGTTATTCATTTTTTTTATTTTTTATTTTTTTTTAATTGAATTTCGTATAGCGATAACAGCTATTTCACATAATATTATATCTACAGTTCATAGCAAAAATATACATATATACGTATTATATGATTAGGAACACTATATTATAAAGACAAGATATAGACAAATAGCTCCAATCACCAATAATCTCACATGTTAAATCGGTGAGAGTGAGACTCGATAGTTGCAATCGTAAATACAGCAGACAACAGTTAGGTAACACCATGATAGTTTAAGCTGACTGTTACGCTGCGATGACTATATAGATCTTTATAGCCGTCACATTGTCATGATAGTTTAAGTGGATTTGGGGGACTTATATCTCCCCTAACATTATTTTTTCATTCACTTCATTATGACCAGATTTTTTTTTTCTTATAGCCATTGTAAATATCTTGAAACGCCATTTATTATTCGGGTGGATTATGACGTTTTTTACCATACTGCTCATCCCCGCCATACAAAACGTACGTATAGACACTGGTAAAAACATGAACGATCGAGCTGTGGGATTTTCGGCTGTGAACGAGTATCCAACTCGTATTACTGGAACGGTACAAACTAGACGGTTACCGCTAAAAAATAGTTTCCTAAGGATATCGAATGTGCGTATACGGACGAGATTACTCATTAGATAATATAGTTTATGACTTAATGTGCGTAATTAGTGCGTGTTTTATGTGTAGGTATATTGTGTATACGATAATATGTCTACCCAAACAGAACACACACCATATGCAGCACATGCGGAACACACACGACAATCAAACACATATTAACTGAATGTATAAAAATATACGAACACCTCAGAAATCAAAACGATTTATCCCAGCAATTATACGAAATTCTGGAACCCGGCGAAGAAGCAAACACCAAAACTCTAATTTTTTTAAAAAAGTCAGAATTATATAACTTAATTAAATTTAGCATAACACCAAAAAATATGGTTTAAAGTTTAAAAAAAAAATGTAATTAAATTATATTATACGCTAATAACCATTGCCGTTGAAGTGTTTTGTTCAATAACATAAAATAATAAAATAAATAATAATATGTCTGTACCTTCGTAAAATATTAAGCAACAAATGTCCATTATTCAAATGCATCCTCATGACCATGTTAAAGGTAATAATAGTATAATACTGAGTTTTTGTAAATTAATTCTATACGGCATTACACATTCATTCGAAAACCAGAAAATGGTCGATTGGCATACAAACGTTTTCATGACAATAATAATCTATTAGACATTTTTAATTCTGAGCAGGCTGTGCATATAGCAAGAAATGTATTGATTTTACAACGACGAAGTTTAGCTTTGTGTCTGACAACACTTTTGAAGTAGAGAAAATGCTTTGATCTTCAACATTGAGGGTGGTTCCTATACATAAATGATAGCACATTTAAGTACAGTAGTTGATACTTTTCAGGGAGTCTAAAGTGCTTACCTATTAGAATATGTTCCACTCTTTTGATTTATGCTGATAACATTTTATTTTTTAGACCAAAACACTTGAAGAGATAATTTATTCGTATGGAAAATACATGTGCACACGTGCAACAAAACAACACATTTTTTAACTACAACCACCTTATACGTTTGAATTTGAATAAAATTAGTTTTATTTAAATAAGTTTATCTCATAAAGTTTGATTTCTTATAAAGTGACTGATTGAGTGCTAGCTAAAGTTTAAACGAATCATATTAAATCGTATAAGGACATTGATAAAACCGTAGGTGGACTCTTCACAAATACATACATAAATTAAAACTTTAACTCAAACTCAATCAGTTAATTTTTAAGTTAGAAATGACGTTATCTATGTACTATATTATATACAGCGAAACTTCTATATAACGAAATTTTCAGTTTAATGGATTATTTTTGAGAACCATGACCTTCATTGTTAATCATATGTAAAGTGAAACTTCTATACAACAAAATATCGTGGGGAACAAAAAAAATTGTATTATAGAGGAATTAGTTAAATTAAATTAAATATGATTAACAATGGTAAGGTCATGGTTCTCAAAAACAATTCGCTAAACAGATAACTTCGTTAAATGGAAGTTATAATCCATTAAACTGAAAATTTCCGTCTATAAGTTTCGCTGTATATAATATAGTACATAGATAACGTCATTTCTAACCAAAAATAACTGATTAATTTGAATAAGACTAATTCTCAAAAACAATTCGCTAAACAGATAACTTCGTTAAATGGAAGTTCATTGTATGATCACTACGTAATTATATTTAACAAATTCTTATATAACACGAATTTTTGTTGCCCGTGAGACTTTGCTGTATCGAAGTTTCACTGCACAACCGTGTTTGCCACTTAGGTACAGTTATCATGAAAAACAATCCTGTATCAAAGGGTTAATATATGTTACTATAAAATTAATAGTCAATGTAATAAATATAATAAAAATTAATAATGTATATTCTACATATAATGTTGGACCAGATTTCTGTATTTAATTATATGTCTACTCGATGTACCTATAATATAACTTATGCGATTATTCGTCTAAATGTACCGATGTTTTCCAATACAATTCATAAAATGTTTACGTTACACATAATATTCGATCGATCAGTTAGATATTTAATTTACATTTTACATGGTTACGGTTGTCTGCCTTATACAATATTTCAGCTTTAATTTGTTACGCAAAATATTAATAAGATTGAAAAAACAGATTATCCATAGGTATATATAAAACGTATATATAATAATATAATTTATAGTATATTCGCAGAGGAATTAAAATATTATATATAGTATTGACATGACGGACCGACACGATCAAAGATAATAATATTACCTGTATATTTCAAATTTTGAAACAACATGTTAATCTAATAAGCGACACTCTCGATTTTGGACGTTGTGTATAAACAAATTAGCAGTATATTACCGTTTGACGTTTCGGTACCTATAATATATATATATATTCGCTTCCGGTGCATGAAATTGGATTATAATATATTATATTGATAAATATATACATATATCTACATATTTTGGACGACGTACAATGAACGAACTGGTTACTGATATGCCATTAAGATTCTGTAAATTGATTTGGTTTTTATGACACGGACACGTCAGTAAATACTCGATCATTTTTTTTTTCATCGATCGCGGCTGATTATTTTGCGCGTCATCGAGAGATCGTAGTTCGTTAAAATATAATGTATGTCTTTGAATGTTAATATAAAAACTACATAACATTATACTGCATCGAAAAGACATATTGTCGCGGTTAGACGTTGAAAATATATCGATAACGTCAAAACCAGGGAACTCGCTCTGCTGCATAGTATAATAAGAGTATTTAGGTACCTCGCTGTCATTGCAGAGTATATAAGGTATCTAATGGAAGTTTTAAATTTGAATTTGACGATAGCTCATAAGTCATTATATATATTCGAATAAAGATTCTAAACGGAAACCGCGGTGTATATTATCGCAGCCTCTATTTTTAAGGATATATCTTTATAAAACTGTTGTGGTTATTAATTGTTCTACTATAAAGTAATAGAGCAGTCTGAACTAATTTTTGCCAAAAACGTCGTATTTATATACAATGTAGATGTAACATATTAATACATGTAGGTACTGAAACTTGATCGTAAGTCGTAACATGTTAAATCGGTACTGAAATAAACACGACACTTTGCGGAGAGTCGGTGATCTGATCGATCTTCATGATCGATGCAATCACAACGGTAAAGTGACTAATGACGATATATAGTGCATTTGTGAATTATCGGTTCGGGTGGTAATCGTAATAGAAAAGAAGATACGAAATGAAACATGTAACGTAAGACACTAATTATTATTTCAGAATATAGTTCTACTTCATAATTGTACAAGTGGTTACTCAAAATTTTTTGAAAAAAATTATATTTATTTATTCGAATTAACGACATACCTATTATGGATTTTAGGAACAAAACATTGACAATTTAAACTAGATTGACAGCTGATTTTTATGATAATATTTTTCATTTTTAAGTTTTTTACTTTTTTGAACGACAACATACATTTTTAATTTCTTATTCGGAGTAGGTATTTTGATCGAAAAAAGTCGAATTTCGGACAAGTGCTTTAAATATTTATGTCCCATAAAGTACACGTCTAAAGTATGAACAAAATTAAGAAACGATAAAACTTAGAAAAAAATAAATTTTGTTTACCAAAAATGTTGTTTTTTACCACATTAACCAATTATTATGGAAAAAATTTATCTTTCAAAAACGTCGTTTAGCTTATGAGACAATATGAGTGTCTTGCGTAAAATGGATCGCCGCCCCGTATTTTCGCACAAGTATAATCAAAGTTTATACGTCGACGAATCAGCCGCGTAGGTACACGAGTGCCGCGATCGCGTTCCGGTCGGCGGCGGCGGCAAACAAAATATGGGATACGAATCAAACTAGCGCGTTTAATGAACGCTCGATGCAGTCCACATATGACACGACGTATTTTATATTATACATATATATATTATATATAAACGTATAGACTATATATTATATGAACTCTATATAATAACGACGAGTGAGCATTATATACGATACGCGACTGAGCCGCAGTGGTCAGGTATATATATTAATGGCAAACACGATTGGTGGCGGCGGCGGAGGCCGTGTGTGCCGCAACTTGGTTACAAATAAGTGCGCGCGCGACGACGACGTCTAAAAGGAAACTTGCTCGGGCGTATTATTATTGGACCAACAACAATGTTATTAGCCGACGGACCATTTGCAGAGCACAAAAGACACACGTACGCCGCGTATAATATATATATATATATACGTGTATATTATACACACACACACACACACACACACACACACACACACCGGGAGACGTATTATAGTGTTTGCGATACATATACGTGCGTACGGGTATATAATACGAGTGTTTATTATGTGTTTTTTATACACGCGCGAGTGTGCGTGTAGTAGTGTGCTTGTGGATATTATTATTATTATTATAGAGCTGCGCGTGCCTCCTGCTCCTCCTCGTCCTCCGCGGTCGAGCGGCGGATCTATGGTGCTGTTGATGACGACGACGACGACGATGATGATGACGGTGGAGATCGGCGGCGACTAAATGGAAATAACGATCTGGAAATAAAAAAACCATTTGAAAACGCGAGCGCGCGCGTCGGACGTCTGTATATATAGTTTTGCTCCGCGGTGTTGTCTACTGACCCGCGCGAAACCGTGTCAATAATCTCATCTAGACCGTCTTCTATTGTACAGGCACATAACGTGTACATTTATATTGTATACATATATATATATATATATAACGTGTATAATATATTATTATACGCACGCCACCTCCGCCGGTCGCTTTTTATAACGACGTCCGCGTGCATCACACCGCCGCCGCCTCCAGAGACTTGAAGACCTGACAATAATAATATTATACAGACGTTTGTAAACACTACGGAGCCGAAACGCGTCAACAGTGGCGTAATATAATATGCGCTGATGGGTATGGGGCGAGAATCAGAACGGGCCGAAACTTGGTCTACTTGCATTTATTGTACGACGCTCCGCGGAGGGCTGAACTCACGAAATCGACGTACCAGAATAATATATTTTAAAAACGAAAACGTGGTGAACAAAACGAGTTTATATCGGCTAATAAATGATATACAATATTATCATACACCTGCAACTTACCGCAATACGACGGAAGTGGGTTTTTTTCCTGGTAGCTCGTTGGCATGCGATCTGAAAAATCTTCGGACCACACAAACATGTTGATGGGTACTATACTTATTGAGAATATATAATATACTACAGCTGGGATGTGTGATGTGCGCGTGCGTAATGTCGTAATGATTGGCGTATTGGTGTAGAAGTGCTAATGCAATAGGTAGGTACGCATATTAAATAGCCGGACACGGATTTCAAACGTAGTTCAGAATTTTAATATTGTGTACAAAATATGTATACGTTGCAAAATAATATATTATCAAGTCTTAAACGTACCGCGATGACGGTGGAAATATTCAAAATAAGATCGAATTTATTATGCGATGATGCAGGTAACCCGCTCGTTATAACTGTGTTATAGACTTTTAACGTTTATAATAAAATATTACACTCGATCTCGATGCCATGTAGGTGGTTAAGTGAAAGAAATTCCGCACGACTGATCCTATATACAGGTCATCGTGGTGACGGGAATAAAAGAGTTCATAATACAGATGTGAAGAATGTTTAAAAAGGACGAGTCTTATTGCAAAATCGTAGGTGGTTTACAATTTACAATCTCATACCTAATCAAGAAAAACCTCAATGACTTGACTAATTGTAAAATTATCAAACATTATCTATCAAAATATTATCAATTTATCAAAATATAATGTTTGAGTTTTAATAAAATAAAAATTTAACGGTGTCAGTTTTGCAGACTGTAATAATAATCGTTTCAAGCAATCAATTATTTCTTTGTTGTATATATTTATATAAGTCATTTTTCAATCAAAAACAAATGTAAATATGATCATAAATTATATAATAATATGATGTTATATAAATTATAAAATAAAATCAATATATATAAATAGCTACTATAAATTAATTAGGTATACATTTTTTTATTTATTCAAATTAAACTATACAAGCCAAAACTTATTATGCTAATTACTTAAAACTTAAAATAAAAATGATATTAAAACAGGAAAGTGGGGATCTTCAATTCCAAGTCATAAAACTCATATTAAATGAAAGTGTGATAAGTGAAAGTGATAACTGATAACTGATAAATACTAAATAGTTAGAGGATGGTAAATTAATAACGAATGGAAAATGGATTCATTAATCGAGGCACTGGTTCATTGTTGATCGAATAGTTATTTGGTAGAAATTAGAACTGAATTTTACATTTAAGTAGGTACTCATATTATGTCGATTTTGTCTTAAATATGATCACGTCACGTCATGACCACTAATCAGAATAATTTATATTTTAATATTTATAAATATTTTCCCATTAAATACGCATATTACTGTATATTTTTTCTATAATCTATAGGTTTAATATGGTTGTGCATTTTTTGGTATCAATAAAAGGCATTAAAATATGTATTTTTTGATTGACGGTGTGATCCACCTATAACCATGCTCGACCACATTTTCATCTATGATCATTAAACTAGATGAATCACCGTGCATAAAAAAATTCCAATTATTACTCAAATTACAGTTATAGGTACTCCTGGAATCTTAGTTACGGATTTAGAATTTCAGCGGCTCCCGTCAACAGACGCGTTAGCGGACGTCATCTTTAAGTTGCAACCTATCACTGCCACCGTCGACTTGACGAAACGACTGAAACGTTAGCTGTGATGACAGCAAAAACGCGAGTACCTATTGTTGTGACTCGAGTGACGTGTCAAACGCAGAACGGACAGATCGCGGAGAATACGGATAATGGTGACGACCGACCGCTCAACCCGGATACCACGATGTCCAACGATGGTTACCCGATCGCAAATATTAATGGTTATGGGCGTCGTGAATCAATAATGGCGTTGGGGTCTACCGTGGTAATTGAAAGTTTACGTGGTTATATTACTGTGGTACCACGTACGCGTGGATTTAGGATTACCTCGTGAAAATTAGTGCGGCCCATATAACGTATAGTTATAGAAAAAGACAGTGAAATTATGTAATTGGACGAATACCTAATTTTAAACACGAAACTTTTGCATTTAACTTCACTTTCGCACATGAAAAAGTTCATCACTATTCCTACATCAGATTTGTTATTTGGCAATATATTATAATATTCTATGTATACACTTACGGCAGGGTCATTCAAAATTATTCTTTCGATTTCAAATGTTTATATATTTTTAGTTTTTAGGTTTAGAGTAATATAATATTACGATATACATTAAATAAAAGAATAACATTTCAAATTTATTTAATGGTACCCATAAGTATATGAAATTTGTTCTACGTGGCTTCTCTTGGTCACTGCCCGCGAACGACATCTAGTCTAAACTAACCTAGTTTACTCCTCAAATTGTTTAGCTCCTATGTAGTTGATGGTATAATGTCGGTGTACTTACACGCGCAGTGTATCTTTATCATAAAGCCAAATGAAGTGGTCAGTAGTCACATGGCGGAAGATCAGGTGACCTAGGAATAGCCTGTAAGCGAAATGCATTGGATGATTATCATCACAGTTGTGAGCATCGGGCATTTTAATTTCCAATGGTTTGAGAACTACATAATATAATAATTATCATTGGAACATTTCTAAAAACGATTGACGATCATAATAAGCAGGAGCGATGAAATATGAACAGGAACTATCGATCCCGATTAGACGACGTAGGTATATTATATTATATATTTTTTATGTATATAATAATGTGGGGAAAAAGTGTTTTGAAAAAAACTAGTAGTCTTATGATATATTATTATTATAACTATTTATAGCCTCACTCGCGGGCAGCCACTTTACCGACCCCGCGAGCTGTATAATATAATATAATATAATATAATGCGATTACAACGACTTTATAGTAGATATTATATTATAGTGAAGCTCCGTGTTATTAATGCGTTCTAATTAAAGTGTTTCGGTGTAAATTTTCATCTGCAGCGCGTGCACACTCGTAAAAATGTTAAGAAATTAATGTCGAAATAATTGTACACAAATATAATATATACGCGCATCGGTGCATCATTATTTATTATAATATATACAACATCGCCTGTAGTCCGCGAATATGATAATAATAATAAGTTAATAATTACTCTGTTCTAGGGTGTTCGCGTAAACGAGTTGTCCCACGCTCGGGGGTTATAAAACAGTCGCGTAGCTATTAAAAAAAAAAAAAAAAAAAATAAAATGATTTTCTGCTTGCCATCCGTTTGAAAATAAAGTTCAGCGCTCATCGAACGTAAACCCGATCGATTTTTTTCCAAATAGAAATTCATCGGTTACACACACTTCGGTTATACACCTATGTATAGTGTCGTATACCTCCTCCTACTGCAGTTTACTCTGCAGCTTTAATAGTTTTATACGAATATGAGATGACGTTTGTATTCTTCGGGGCTTAATATTCCATATACGCGTGATTCGTTGACACAGTTATTATACAATAATTCGTCTTGTGGTCGCGGATGTATTAATATTATACACAATAATAATAATAATAATATAGGACAGCACAAAAACGCATACGCTAGATTTTTCTTTTTCATTCGTCACTACAACAACACTATAATATACAATAACTACATAAAGCGCATATTCGGCCAACGACTGGTGACGTCGTTTGCCTACGCGCTCGTACCCGTCTAATGCCTTCGCATTAAAGTGTATCATCTACCGTGGAATAAAAACCCGTCCCGAACCCGACCAGTTATACACGTTTCGTAATAATAACCTAATCGTTTATTATTATATGGCATACATTGTTATGTGTGTAACTACCTATACGGATTTAGTTTTTTCTTTCCATACGCAAATCGTTTATTTATTATTATTATTGTTTTTTTTTTTTGTTTGTGCCTATAAACGTCCACCGATCGAAAATCGTTTCGAAGGTCCGTCTCACTGTCAGTCTCGCCTGCGTATTATAATAATATTATTATGCACCTACAATATCATGTTAAACATTCATTGACGCCGTCAAACTATATTGACTGTGCGCGTATAGTATATCCGCTTTTTCATTCGGCCAATTATGGCCGGTAACAGCACGCGAACGCGAGTATAATATATATTGACTTGACGCGTTATACATAATATAACTCAATTCCGACCAGCCGATTCTTACAGATAAAAATATGTATTATGATATCGTCGATAATTATTGCGTTTCGCAACGAAAACCGTCGAGTTTTTGATACGTACTTGTTTTGATTGACATGACCGTAGATAGGTGATTCTAAGTGTCCCCAGCTGACGAATTAAAAACGTACTTACTCGAGTATTACAGCGTAATATTATAACGACCTATATAGTCGCTGCAGATTTTTGACATGTGTTTCAAAATAAACCAATCCATTATATAATTAACGATTGTTTAAGAGGACGCTACCCATGCATTTGTTGTTTCCGTCTTACACACGCACGACATAGCAAAATGTTGTTCACTAGTTTCAATAGTATGCTGTTAGTTTTGATACTAGAGGCAATTGACCTATTATCAAACTTTTAGGTAAGAACATTATCTGTGCTTAAGCGTTGGCTTTTATTCGATATTTTAATTTTCAAGCAAGATATGGGTATGTGAAATGCCAAAAAATAAAAATTCTCATATCTCGCTTGAAAATTAAAATATCGAATAAAAGCCAACGCTTAAGCACAGATAATGTTCTTACCCAAAAGTTTGATAATAGGTCAATTGCCTCTAGTATCAAAACTAACAGCATACTATTAAAACTAGTGAACAACATTTTGCTATGTCATGCGTGTGTAAGACAGAAACAACAAATGCATGGGTAGCGTCCTCTTAAGTCGTACGCGAAACGCGTTAAAACAAATAAATTCAAATTGTCGCGAATATGTATAACAATGTTGCGTGTACCTTAAAATCCACCATCTGCGAGTCTATATAGGCTGTTGATCTATATTTTATATTATTATAATTTATAAACGAATAACCGAATGGCACCCAAATTCTCTGTGAATTTCGGCATAATTATATAATAATTCATATTAGCCATTTCAGGTGGTTTTGCGTACAATTTGTATGATATGTGAAAAAAAAGTGGCAATACTTGAATATTTTGTGGGAGGTGGTTAGGTGGTTTTACATTCCGCATCTTTATGAATAAACACATTGCACGTGCTACAACATATATTATAACGGCATACTGCAGTATATTGGTTCTATTGGGTTGGGGGAGGGGTGAATGAGGGGAAGTAGTAATAAATTAAAAAACTGTCACCACCACCGCAAAATTCAACACGCAAGCGACAATGTCATCGCCTCCGCCGCCTGTCGATTGTCACACACAATTAGCAGAGACGCACGCGGCTCTCGATCAATTTACGAGCACCGTGTTTTCACGTCTAATTACAGGTCGCGACCAGAATTTATCGTGCAACTCACTACGAGTTAGTATATCGTCCACCCAATGTATTATGATGATGTACATGTTAGGAACTTATAGGTTAGGATACGTGTCTACCCGAACTATACGGCATAAATAAATCATTTGACACACGTTTGAACATAATTTGTTATAAGTACATGTATCAAATTACAATCTAAAATGAGGCATTGTGACCGTTATAATAATAATAATAATATGCAGGTCGCTTGTAATTGCCCAATTTTTATATGTTAATGTATACATACCCACCAATGACCACCACCCTCTGAAGACAGCCGCAGAGAATAAAACTAAACCAACGTTTGAGGGCTGAATTGACCTGTAGTGGATCCGACGACCAATAGAGCTGAAAACACGTGATCAATATAAGTGCAGTGAATGTGAAAAATTGAGTAAATACCTACGATGATAGATATCATAAAAAAATTAATTTTAATTAAATCGATTTTAAAACGTTAGAAACGTACTATATTGTTATATAGGTACAATATAAATTATAGATAACAAAACTTAAATTATAAAAGTATTATTGCAAGTAGGTACAGATGTTTAATAGATATATATGTTACGGGCAATGTGGAATACCGGGCAATGTACACATTGCCCGGTCAATGTAGTCCTGCCAGGGCAATGTGAACCACGATGTTTTTTTTTAATAGTTTATTCATGTTTCATATAAATAAAGGTTATGATCGGTGTTCTTGTACACAGGGTTGCAAAACAAATAAATGCAAGTGTAGAAAAGCAGAAAGATTATGCAATTCCAAGTGCCATGCTTCTAAATCTTGTGCAAATAAATAGGTAATATAATAAAATAATTTATAATAAAAATAAAATGATAATATTTAATATTTTTTTTTTGTTATTTCATCAAAATAATTGTAATAGTTTTTATTATAATATGATAAGATTTAATAAAATTAATAATAGTATTAAACTTTTAAATAGTAATAGTAATGGTAATATTAATTATATGAAACATGAATAAACTATTAAAAAAAACATCGTGGTTCACATTGCCCGGGCAGGACTACATTGACCGGGCAATGTACACATTGCCCGGTATTCC
>JANEHU010005127.1:0-102611 GCA_027563435.1 Nasonovia ribisnigri
AGTATATAAGAGTGTTAATTTAGAACATAGAATTAGAATTATTTTACTTTAGCTTAACTGCACATAGTTCTCGGGTACCGAGCGTAACCTCTGCCCACAAATTTCTACAATTGTAAACTGTTATAGTCCGTAATTTTGTTAAACATAATAAACATTAATACAGTGAATATATACTTATTCTTTTCTAAGTGCAATCTCCTCGTCACTCTAGCTCAACAACGAAACGTCGAAGCACGTCAATAAATAATTAAGTGTACAAGTGTAGTACGAGAGTACTACATAGGTAACTTTTGGTGTCAGGTGTGGGGTTTCTTCAAGTGAAAATTTTGATTTATCAAAAAGTAACTTGGGAACTCACTGACGAACTTCGACAACCACGTTCTTGGGACACTACGAAACCCAATTATTTACTAATTGGTCTACGCGCCAGCAGTTTCGTAGCTAGATCGTCGAGCCACTTCGTGCATCCATTTTGCAGTCAGGGATTTTCCACAGAGCATTTCACAGAGCATTCTGCAGAGCATTTCACAGAGCATTCCACGGAGCATTCCACAGAGCATTCCACAGAGCATTCGACGGAGCATTCAATTTCCAATTTCCAATTTTTGATCAGACCAATTTCAACTATGCAAGCTTTGTAAGTTATTATTGTATAGTAAAATTTTATGTCTGACAGTCCACGTAATAATTGGCAAATAGTCGCATATAATCCAGTTAATTTACGCATAACTATGGCCGCCACTACTTTAGGTTTTGAAACCGTTATTAGGCAGGCACCTTCTTTCTCAGGAGCTGGATAGTCGCATATTGCTATGTCTCCAGAAAGCTATGAAGCTCTAGACTTATTTTCATCTAATTGCAAATTTTCCTGGCTTTCCGAATATAGGTTTAAACATTGCGCCACTTTCCGGAACATGGCCAACAAAATTAAAAACCGCACACTGGTCGTCGAACCGCGGACGTACACTCTTGGTACCCTGGGTTGATCGGTCGCATATTACTATATCACCGAAAGCTATGAAGCTCCTAGACTTATTTTCATCTAATTGCAAATTTTCCTGGCTTTCCAAATATATAGGTTTAAACGTGCGCCACTTTCCGGAACATGGCCAACAAAATTAAAAACCGCGCACGGGTCGTCGAACCGCGGACGTACTCTCTTGGTACCCTGGGTTGATCGGTCGCATATTACTATATCACCGAAAGCTATGAAGCTCCTAGACTTATTTTCATCTAATTGAAAATTTTCCTGGCTTTCCGAATATATAGGTTTAAACGTGCGCCACTTTCCGGAACATGGCCAACAAAATTAAAAACCGCGCACGGGTCGTCGAACCGCGGCTATACGAAAAACAGTCCCCTGGGTTGATCGGTCGCATATTACTATATCACCGAAAGCTATGAAGCTCCTAGACTTATTTTCATCTAATTTCAAATTTTCCTGGCTTTCCGAATATATAGGTTTAAACGTGCGCCACTTTCCGGAACATGGCCAACAAAATTAAAAACCGCGCACGGGTCGTCGAACCGCGGCTATACGAAAAACAGTCCCCTGGGTTGATCGGTCGCATATTACTATATCACCGAAAGCTATGAAGCTCCTAGACTTATTTTCATCTAATTGCAAATTTTCCTGGCTTTCCGAATATATAGGTTTAAACGTGCGCCACTTTCAGGAACATGGCCAACAAAATTAAAAACCGCGCACGGGTCGTCGAACCGCGGCTATACGAAAAACAGTCCCCTGGGTTGATCGGTCGCATATTACTATATCACCGAAAGCTATGAAGCTCCTAGACTTATTTTCATCTAATTGCAAATTTTCCTGGCTTTCCGAATATATAGGTTTAAACGTGCGCCACTTTCCGGAACATGGCCAACAAAATTAAAAACCGCGCACGGGTCGTCGAACCGCGGACGTACACTCTTGGTACCCTGGGTTGATCGGTCGCATATTACTATATCACCGAAAGCTATGAAGCTCCTAGACTTATTTTCATCTAATTGCAAATTTTCCTGGCTTTCCGAATATATAGGTTTAAACGTGCGCCACTTTCCGGAACATGGCCAACAAAATTAAAAACCGCGCACGGGTCGTCGAACCGCGGACGTACACTCTTGGTACCCTGGGTTGATCGGTCGCATATTACTATATCACCGAAAGCTATGAAGCTCCTAGACTTATTTTCATCTAATTGCAAATTTTCCTGGCTTTCCGAATATATAGGTTTAAACGTGCGCCACTTTCCGGAACATGGCCAACAAAATTAAAAACCGCACACTGGTCGTCGAACCGCGGACGTACACTCTTGGTACCCTGGGTTGATCGGTCGCATATTACTATATCACCGAAAGCTATGAAGCTCCTAGACTTATTTTCATCTAATTGCAAATTTTCCTGGCTTTCCGAATATATAGGTTTAAACGTGCGCCACTTTCCGGAACATGGCCAACAAAATTAAAAACCGCGCACGGGTCGTCGAACCGCGGCTATACGAAAAACAGTCTCCTGGGTTGATCGGTCGCATATTACTATATCACCGAAAGCTATGAAGCTCCTAGACTTATTTTCATCTAATTGCAAATTTTACTGGCTTTCCGAATATATAGGTTTAAACGTGCGCCACTTTCCGGAACATGGCCAACAAAATTAAAAACCGCGCACGGGTCGTCGAACCGCGGACGTATACTCTTGGTACCCTGGGTTGATCGGTCGCATATTACTATATCACCGAAAGCTATGAAGCTCCTAGACTTATTTTCATCTAATTGCAAATTTTCCTGGCTTTCCGAATATATAGGTTTAAACGTGCGCCACTTTCCGGAACATGGCCAACAAAATTAAAAACCGCGCACGGGTCGTCGAACCGCGGCTATACGAAAAACAGTCCCCTGGGTTGATCGGTCGCATATTACTATATCACCGAAAGCTATGAAGCTCCTAGACTTATTTTCATCTAATTGCAAATTTTCCTGGCTTTCCGAATATATAGGTTTAAACGTGCGCCACTTTCCGGAACATGGCCAACAAAATTAAAAACCGCGCACGGGTCGTCGAACCGCGGACGTACTCTCTTGGTACCCTGGGTTGATCGGTCGCATATTACTATATCACCGAAAGCTATGAAGCTCCTAGACTTATTTTCATCTAATTGCAAATTTTCCTGGCTTTCCGAATATATAGGTTTAAACGTGCGCCACTTTCCGGAACATGGCCAACAAAATTAAAAACCGCGCACGGGTCGTCGAACCGCGGCTATACGAAAAACAGTCCCCTGGGTTGATCGGTCGCATATTACTATATCACCGAAAGCTATGAAGCTCCTAGACTTATTTTCATCTAATTGCAAATTTTCCTGGCTTTCCGAATATATAGGTTTAAACGTGCGCCACTTTCCGGAACATGGCCAACAAAATTAAAAACCGCGCACGGGTCGTCGAACCGCGGACGTACTCTCTTGGTACCCTGGGTTGATCGGTCGCATATTACTATATCACCGAAAGCTATGAAGCTCCTAGACTTATTTTCATCTAATTGCAAATTTTCCTGGCTTTCCGAATATATAGGTTTAAACGTGCGCCACTTTCCGGAACATGGCCAACAAAATTAAAAACCGCGCACGGGTCGTCGAACCGCGGACGTACGTCTCTTGGTACCCTGGGTTGATCGGTCGCATATTACTATATCACCGAAAGCTATGAAGCTCCTAGACTTATTTTCATCTAATTGCAAATTTTCCTGGCTTTCCGAATATATAGGTTTAAACGTGCGCCACTTTCCGGAACATGGCCAACAAAATTAAAAACCGCGCACGGGTCGTCGAACCGCGGACGTACTCTCTTGGTACCCTGGGTTGATCGGTCGCATATTACTATATCACCGAAAGCTATGAAGCTCCTAGACTTATTTTCATCTAATTGCAAATTTTCCTGGCTTTCCGAATATATAGGTTTAAACGTGCGCCACTTTCCGGAACATGGCCAACAAAATTAAAAACCGCGCACGGGTCGTCGAACCGCGGCTATACGAAAAAGTCCCCTGGGTTGATCGGTCGCATATTACTATATCACCGAAAGCTATGAAGCTCCTAGACTTATTTTCATCTAATTGCAAATTTTCCTGGCTTTCCGAATATATAGGTTTAAACGTGCGCCACTTTCCGGAACATGGCCAACAAAATTAAAAACCGCGCACGGGTCGTCGAACCGCGGACGTACTCTCTTGGTACCCTGGGTTGATCGGTCGCATATTACTATATCACCGAAAGCTATGAAGCTCCTAGACTTATTTTCATCTAATTGCAAATTTTCCTGGCTTTCCGAATATATAGGTTTAAACGTGCGCCACTTTCCGGAACATGGCCAACAAAATTAAAAACCGCGCACGGGTCGTCGAACCGCGGACGTACACTCTTGGTACCCTGGGTTGATCGGTCGCATATTACTATATCACCGAAAGCTATGAAGCTCCTAGACTTATTTTCATCTAATTGCAAATTTTCCTGGCTTTCCGAATATATAGGTTTAAACGTGCGCCACTTTCCGGAACATGGCCAACAAAATTAAAAACCGCGCACGGGTCGTCGAACCGCGGACGTATCTCTTGGTACCCTGGGTTGATCGGTCGCATATTACTATATCACCGAAAGCTATGAAGCTCCTAGACTTATTTTCATCTAATTGCAAATTTTCCTGGCTTTCCGAATATATAGGTTTAAACGTGCGCCACTTTCCGGAACATGGCCAACAAAATCAAAAACCGCGCACGGGTCGAGTACCGTCGTCGAACGTACCGTGGCCTTGCACTCCTGTCTGTAACACTAAAGGTGATTTTTATGGCGCCATCTTGTGGTTGACTGCAATATAGATGGCAGGCGCCTGGATTTTAATAAAATGCAACCGTGCTTACAAGGTTTCTTATCACTAGTTCTTGGTACCTCAGCTTTGGTACCCCAACTTCACGCACGTTTAACTGTAGCCTACAAAATATAAATGGTGAACATGAACCTGCAACCGCCATACACAGGCATTCAGAAACGTAGTAGTTAATAAAACGTTCAATAGAACATCCATTTTCTTTATAGCGTGAGGCACAAATATCGAGTCGAGACTAGAATCACAATCCACGTGTTCGATGTTTATAAATTTATTTTAACTGCTGTTGCTGTAGCCTGTTAGTGCAGGCACGGTTAGATAATGATTATCACGGACTAAGATAGTACTATCACAGAATAGATTAAATACTATCTTAGTGATGATTATCTTCATAGATAATCTTCTATTATCTATGATTATCTTCTATACTGTGGTGCAGGCCACCATAGACCTATTAACAGTTAATAGGTCTATGCAGGCCACGGACTAAGATAGTATGGACTGGAAACGAAAGCCTAATCACCGGGCCGCTTGAGGTTTGGAGAAGGCTAGTGGCAAAAAGTGCGGGGTGGAAATCCCAAAAATGCAGCAAATGCGAATCGCGCTCTATCTATATTTGTAGATAAGAACCATTACTATCTACTTCATGAACTTCCTTCCTATTTCTAAATTTAATTTATAATTATTCATTACATTGGACTTAGTCACGGACTTAATAGTGCCAGTGCGTCTTATTAAATTTAATGATATATCGTTGAAATTAAAATTAATGTTAAATAATGAAAATAAACACGGACACGGACTGATAGTACTATCTTAAAATAATAGTAATGGTTTGATTTTAGTCCGTGGTAGCGCTAAATTCGCAGTTGCTGTCATCTCCGGAATTTCCACCCCGCACTTTTTGCCGCTAGCCTACTCCAAACCTTTAGCGGCCCGGTACCGCATCACCCGCCCACCATTTCGTTTCCAGTCCATACTATCTTAGTCCGTGGTGGCGGTGCAGCCATAGACGATAGACTTAAAGAAACTAGACTTTATAGACTTTCTTTAAGTCTATGGTCATACCAGCGCTCCATAGCAGCCTAGAACAATAGATAGCAGCAAGGTAAGCTAGAAGTACTTGGTTGCCTGCAGCTATAATAGAGGGCGCGACTTTTCGTCAGATTTGATAAGAACATTCGGCGCCGCTCAACGCGGCTTATGAATAAAATATTTATTGAAATTTGAAAGGCCAGTTCAAGAAGAAAATAAGCGAAATATTAATATTAGACCTCAGAGAGAGACAAAGAAGCCCGAATGTTTGCAATCTTATGTTCTTTTGGCAATGTCAGCTTAACGTTTTGTTGAAAATGACCCAAACATTATAGCACTAAGACTAAATAGCACGGACTATTATAATAGTCCGTGCTAAATAGGTACAAAGAACTAGCGTACTGAGTTGATTAAGTGATTAGGGGTGGAAAAGGCGCATAGATAATGTTATGAATCGTATATACGTGTATATTAGGTACGTGTTTGATTGGATAGTATATTATTAACACTTAGGGTGGGTTGCATAAAGAGCAGTCTGTACATTTGTTACCGGCTCTGTAATTTCTTCATTCTATATAGTAAATGATTGTGTGGCAGTAAGGCAACACTTGTTTGTTACCCCCATTGAGCCAACTTTCTAGAAACGTATCAAGTAGTATTACAATGCTCCTTCACATAAGTCACCCTCTCACTGTGTTTCTCAAATTGATTATAATAACTAATAAGTAATATGTTTGATACACTGCTGTAGTGGTGTTGTTTTAAAATATTACATAGAACCCATTTTTTTTATAATTTTATAGTCAAATGAAATACATATTTTCTTAATACACATCAATATAAAACTTTGAAAATTGATACATTATTTAATATTATTTATAAACTATTTTTCCTACAAACAAACAAAAATGTTTAATATTTAAATTAAACATTTATCTTGGAACTGAATATGGTTGTTCTTCTTCAGATTCATGGTATTTGATGTAGCTCTTTTTGTGAGAGAAATCTTTTTTGTCCTCTTGCCATCCTCTTTTGGGTGCATTGACATAATTGAATCGTTTCTTGGTTAGACCATAAAGATTATCAATTTCTTCTAAATCGTCCCTAAAATATAGTAATTTCAAAATATAAAATACATATTCTATGATTTAAATCTTTTTTCAGAACATTACAATTAAACTGTTGACAATTATTGAACAATTTACAATTTGAATAATATACTTAAAATTTTTTTATACCTATTTGTTTTAATATATTCTGGGATAGTAATTAATAAGTACAGTATCTCTTATAATATTTTGTTAATCATTATAAATGAGTATTTATTCTATAATTAAGGTATTAACAATTATTTATTTCTACATCTAAAAAAATCCCTTTTATAAATCATCTTATTTTTACTACTCGTAATGAGCAGTGAGTTGAAAACTGTAATATGTACTTAGTTACACTTGGTAATGCCAGACATTATATTCATTAGGAAGTATATAACCATTGTTTTAACAAACCTGTAACAAACTGTTCCACTTCGAAGCGCTGCTACTTTTTTATTAGATATAGGATCGGTAACATCACCTAAAGGATACACCACTTTAAGTACTTGATGAGTAATGTGAGTTGTTAGTTTTTCTGGTAATTCTTGGATGAGAACGACATCACCGGTCTTACACTGTTGTTCTGGATCATGAGCATAATAAACTTCATCTTTATGAAAATACTAAAAAATAAATTAATACATAAATAAATGTATAGAAAAAAAAAATTATTATACAACTTACCATCAAAAGATTCTGGTCTAATTCTAATTTCTTAACAACAATTTTTGATGCATTCTGTTTAACTGACGGAGCACACCGACCCAAAAGCAGTAAAGATCTAGTAGCTCCAACTAAACTCATATCTGCGATTATTATTATAAACTTAACTATAAATTAATAATATTAAAACGAAAATATAAAAAAAATACTCAAATCTCAATAGGTATAACTACAAATCCATGAAAATAATTAAAGAATACAGAATAAAACATACCCACACGTCCTATCTCTCAACTCAAAAATATTATTGTATTATCACAGAATTATCTTAGAGCCACTGCTATAGATTGATAGTACCGAATGGCGAATACTGATAACATGATGAGATTATAAGAAAGTGAAATTTAAAAATAGTGAAAAATGAAAATTACCTATTTTTCATAGCAATCAGTCAGTGACGTACTGACGTCTTCCAAAAAGAAAAAACTGTTCGTGCCTGTAGTTGAGCTATAGCATAAATTATGAATATTAGTTGATTATGAGTTATGGCTTATAAGTTATAAGCATAATTATTGCATTGCATAACGTCATAATTACTAGTTGGGGACACAAGGTTTGTAGATCTAAAAATGTTTATGTGAATAGGACAGACACACATTGAAACGTTAATTATCTAATATATAACTAACAATTACGCTTATGAATACAAATTAACCTATTTAGTCATTTAGATAAAAATCCTTTTGGAAATCCAAGGTTTGAGGCTTAAGCATGTCCGTGTTTGTACGCTCAAATTCAAAATACTAATTAAGTTATTATACATTTTAGTTTTTTAATTATATCAGTATTACTGATTTTTTATTGAGCAATAATTGTATAAAATGTGTCAATTTATAATAGATAGAAGATAGAACTATAAAAGTATATAATATTAAGAATATTATATTTTTAACAGAAAATTATATGTATTATATTACTACAATACTTTGTTTTTTGTTATTAAAGATTGTTTATTCACGGTGCTACAGCAGTCCTAAAAAAACCAAATACATATGTATAAAACAAAAACTATGTTCTCCGTATGTATAAAGGCTCACAATTTTTTGAAGGATTTCACAATTCTTAAAAGTAAAGTTCAGATTATTACCGAAAATAAAACATATTCTACGGTACCATATGTACAAGGACAATCGCCAGAGAACAAAATAAGAGAGTATTTCTATTATATAGATCACCAAGGAATGGTTGGTAGATAAATTTGTATTAATATATTAACTGAAAATGTAAAAAAATGTTTAGTACAAAATATTTGTTTTTATACAAAATTGTTAATTTTTAAAAACAATATGTTAATTATTTCCAAAAAAATTCCTTCATAGTGAAATTTTTTAGATACAAGTTTCCAGTTTCCTAGTGATATTTTAGAATCAAAAACTAATACACTATATAAAACCAATCAATTCTTATATTACAGTACAAAATGTTAGTAAATATTTTTTCTAATACCTTGTTATTTGTAAGATTGTTCACATAATATAATCTTTGGAAGAAAGGCATTGATTATATCTATTAAAATATCAATCACCTTAAAATGTCTTATTAGTTATTAAACATTAATAACTTACATTTTTTACATGATTAATTTAAATTTATTATGAAAAACAAATACCAAAATATATGTCATTTTTTAGCTTTTTTTGGATGATAGCAAAATGAAAAATTTTACATCAGCTTATAAAGGTAAATATTTTTTTGGTTATGTTTAATAATATTTTATACTAAAAATAAAAATTTAATTTGTTTTTTTATCAATTTATAATTTCAGGATAATTTTTTTTTCAGAAATAGATTTTTTGGTTTTTTTTTTCAAGCGATTAAAATTAAACACAACTGATCGATATAAAGAACACTTTCCATGGATATCATTATGTGGTAGAGAACGAAATTTTGTTAGATGTGATGACCATCCAATTGTGTTTAATGAGATAATCAAAGGTAATGATGGCAATCTGTTATTTTGTCATAACCATGCTGGTCCGAAGTTGACAGTTTTATTTCAACCCGATAAGCTTTGGATGGATGTTGAAAATGGTAGAGTGTACCATCCAGCCACTGAGCAACACGGCTCAATAGGACTAGTATCATCTAAAACGGCTATTGAATTTAGCAAAATGTTCATATACAATGATACGGACAACTATGTGCCAACACATTTCTTGTGGAGTGGTAAAGAATATGTTCTAGACCCTAATTGGTTCAAACACTTGATCCGCAAATGATCAAAATTTCAATATTTATGTGATTAGTGTTAATCTAAAATAAAATATATGTCAAAAATCAAAATGTTTATATAATTGAAGTTAATCTGTGCATTTTGTTATTTATTTATCTGATTACAATAGTTTCTTCTGCAGTTACTATTAGTTTAAGAGACACTATATGAACTCCACGCAGGTTGGATTACAGTGAAGGATATTATATCCATATTACCCTAATAATATTGTATTATATATTTTTATTATATGAGGCTCAATATTTTACAAATAACAGAAAAACATTGATTCTTTTAGTTTGGGATTTTTAAAATGTATTTTTTAATACTTTTATTGAGTTTGAATCTACTTATACAAAACTTACAGAATAATCAAATATTTTTCAGAATATTTTCAATTTTTTATTACAGATTTGTGTTTTTATATATTAAACAGAATATTGTTACAACAACTTTTATAATAAGGAAAACAAATATTAATAAACAAAATTATCTACACTTCTGCTGAAAGTTTAAGTTTGATTTCGTTTAAATAATTTTTTAGTTTTTCAAATTCCTCTCTTATGTCTGCACTTTCCATTAAATCTTTTTCTTTCTGCAAAATATAAAACATTTCAAACAAAATAAAAATATATGAACAAAAATAATTTAACACACTTCAATTTGTGAAACCACTGAAACTAGCATTATCTTTGCAGACGATAGAAACCGTTTTTTTTGATCATGATTTTCTGTTTTGTTACTGCAGCTTATGTATGCTGCAAAATCAAAAACATACAAATACAATATTGAATATAATTAATTTAAAATAAATATATATTCAGCAACATACCTTCAGCTAGCTCTAATGATAATCTTGAGACAAACAAACAAGAATTTTTTTCTTGTGGCCACTTGTTGCCCTGTGTGGTGAAACGATGGGAACATTGTAAATGATGTAAAACTTTATCAGCCGTTTCCTTATTTGGTTTTGGTACGGCTTCTTCAAGATGTGCATACAATTTCCATATTTCACCATCATTTTGTACCTAAATACAATTATAATTAATAAAAATACAATGTAATAAGAAATTTGAATATAATCTAACGCACTTGTGATGTAAGTCTTCCAAAAAGTTGTAGTAAACATTTCCTATGCTCTGATGCTGGCCTATCATTTTCATCTTTAACATTATTCTGTACAGCTTGCACTAGAATTCTCAAAACCTCCAAATCGACATGCTTACTTTTTAAATCTAATAATCTATGATAGCATTTGATTGCCTTTGGAAATAAGAATTATTCTTGTTACGATATGTATTATGGTCATTATTTTAGTAATATAAATTAAAAGTGATACCTCTTCAAAACAACCACAATCAACACTGACTACCATCAAATTATCCCAAACCATCCAACTTTCATAATTACATTTCACAGCTTCTTTTAGTGCATAATAGGCTCTTGATTTCTGACCATTTTTAATGTAACATTTAGCTAAATTGTTCCAAGCTTCAAAACACTTAATTTAAAAACAAAAATATATGATTAACTACCAATAAGTTTTTGATTAAAATATATATAACATATAACTTAAATATTTTGTGTATTACGACAACCAAAAACCTTAACAAAAAGCTGGAATTGCTGGTTTCCCCAAATGTAGTAAAATATAATATAACCACTTACAAGCATAGAAAAATATTAAGCTTTAATTATTTTGCTAATGCAATGTGGTAAAATATTTGTTGACATATTATATCAAATACAGAGTGTAATAGAAATAACTTACAAATAAAAAAAAATAGTAATACATAGCAAGAAAAATTATTTAAAAAAAGGGCGGATAAATGGATGTTGCTCTGCTGTACAGTAGGTAACAAGTGGGTCACTGTATAATGAACGGTATTAAATTTGAATTAAATGGTATATCATTGTATATGAAAAACGATTCTGAGCTGAGACGGTTTGTCAGTGTGGATATTTTATATTATATTTATACTTATTTTGTTATTTCTTATTAGTTATTATTAAGTTGTAATTTCATCCAAATTCTTTCATAAAATAACTATAAAAAAAAACTGTGTGACATATTTTTGAGATTTTTTAGTTGCCGAATAACCTACTTACATGGAACCTTGTTTTAAATGTTCAATTCTATGATATGTAATTTGAAAATTTTATCAATTTTTAACTACGAAATCATTTTTAAATTTTAAATTTGATAAATGTTGTCAAAAATCAAACTTTAAATACTTTTTTTTTTCCTGTTTTAACCGACGACGCCGCGGGATCTGCTTTCGCATTGCTTCCGCGGTAACTTTAAATACTTATATAAAAAAAAAAAAAAAAATGTTGCCTATGTATTTTTAATATTTTTCAACTACTATTGTAACAATAATATTATATTAGGAGCCTTCAATTAAATTTTCAAGCTTTTCGACCCAACAAATAACGAATTTAATTAACATTTATAGAAAAAAAAAAAATTAAAATAGCTGTAAAAAGAATATGACAGCTCAAAACGAAATAAAATATTTTAAAAATTTTATCAAGTATAGGAGTTGATAAAATAAACATGTGATATAAATTTCAAATATTTACTATTTACAGTATTCAAGTATTCAGAATAACAACAAAATAAAAAAATCGCTACATGAGAAATCGAGTGAATTTCCAATGTAGTAAAAGTTTGAACTTCAAACGCTCATAGAAATTTAATTTGACTTTCTTGTAGACATTTTTTTTTTTGATAAAAGTAGACAATTTTATGAGGAATCTTGTATTACATTGTCAAATCTTAGATTTAAAAAGAACAATGTTTATGAATTTCTAACCCAAAGGTTAGGAATTTACAAATGTTCATGATTTTTACGTATTTTGCTAAAATTTGAACTTTAAATAGTAATAAAAATAAATTGTGACAGTGGGTTTTTAATATTTTTTCAAATATTATTGGAACAAAATATTAGGAGCCTTATATTATATTTTCAAGCTTTTTTACCCAACCACAAAATGTAATTGACATTCGTAGAAAATAAAAATTAAAAATATTAAAAACTGAATATGTCCTTAATTAATTAAAAACAAGCCAAAATATTTTGAAAATTTTATCGTGTATATAAAATGCTGACATAAAAAACCAGTGAAAATTTCATGAAAGCCGGTCATTTATTTTAGAGTTACAGCAAAAAACAAATTCAATTTTGCGAAAAAATTCCCGGTTTTCCTTAATATTTCTTGTTTTTCCTTGCTCTTTTGAAAACTATTGAGAATTTTAAAAAATGCACCAACTAGATTTACTTTCCTATCAAACAAGATACTGAAGTTAGAAATCATTATTTCGACTACTTATCGTGTACACAGACACAAAAAAAAAAAAATAATTAATTAATTAAATAAACAACACACACTATTATAAAATCAATATATTTATCGCTCCGCTCAGAATCTAAAATTATGGGCATAATAAATAATATAAAAATATACATTGTCAAGAAACCGCATGAAAAAAAAATATTGTTTTAATTTAATTTACTCGTAAAATATATTGATATTTTAAAAAATTGTAAAATTTAAATTTACAAATTGGCTATTTTAAATTGTACCAAAAAAAATGTAATAACATTTTAGTACATTAAGAAACAAACGATCAAATATTGATAATTTGTTGGTTTGAAAATTCAGAACCAACTATTTTATTACTCACGTCATTCTCAATGTCGCAGTACCTTCTATAAGCTTCTGCAGCTTCTGACCATCTTTCTTCAACCATACATGCAAAACCAAGTCTAAACCATAAGTTTTCTTGTAAAGAATTTATCTTGAGAGAATTTTTGAAGTGATCTATACTTTCTTTATACTATATTATTATGTAAATGTAAAAAATAAAATGTCTTAGATTTGAATATTTTTTTTCACAATTTGAATATTTTAAATAAAAATACACCTTACTTCTTTTCTTGTGTAATAATAAAACGCCCAGTGTTTTTGTGCCCGACTACTTCGATAATCTGATAGTTTCCATGCTTCCTCGTAAAGAGATATATCATCAGTAGCATCTCCAAGCAGACATAATATTAAAATATGTTTAGCAACAGTGAGGTTTGATGATTTTAACTCATTTTTAAGAATTTCTGCAGCCTATTATAAATTATATTTATCAATATCAAAGTTCAAAATTCTAACAATTAGTTTTACTTTATGCCTATGGCCTTGGGTATTATAACAAGCAACACATTCTTCCCACATGTCAAGAGCTAAAAACCAATCTAATGCACTTTGGATTGCACCAATTGACAGCATTATATTCCCCAAATATGCTTTAAGTTGCCAAGAAGGTGAAACAAAAGAACAATGAAATAGATATAACCTATCAACATTAAGTGGACTTGGCACTTCCAAACTGCTAACTAAACTCTAAAAAAAAAACCAAATTAAATTTACAATGTTAACTACAATAGTTTAAGTACATTTACCTCAATTTGCTGCATTGCTCGTTCCACTGATTTTCTACTATCCCTTTCTAACAAAGATCGTTGAAGCAAAGTTGAAACATGAATACTCCACACAGATTGTTGTGACACCAAACACTATAGTATTAAAAAAATGTTTTACTTTGGTTTTAAGAAATAAATCATTAAACAAATTACTCTTATATATGGCTGCAATTCTTCAAATTGTAGATCATCTTTGGGCTTACACTTTTGTTCCATTACACTTTAAAAAATGAAATAAACTTCGATTAAAAAATTGTAGATAATAATATTAGATAAAATTAAATTTAGTATTTACAGTGTATTTAATATGGCTGCTTGTTGAAGACTGTTCAATTTAGGAAATTGACCAGCACTTTCATTAGAAAACTTGATATCTGGTAAACGGTTTTCATCATCCAGCACACAATCCTTTATAAAATTAAAATATTTAAACATAATTTAAATTAATATTGTAATTATATTCTTATATCAGGTGGCGGATACTTACTTTAGGTAAATCACAACATTCATATGAGGTCAATAAATTAGTATTATTTTCTTCCTTATGTAAACTCACATTAAGGGATAGCTGGGCAAGTTCTTTTACTTGAAATTTAGTTCTCTTTCCCATTGCACCTAAAACAATTTAATTCTCAAAATATAATTAAATAATGATAATATTTCAACTCACCAATAAGTGAATGTTCTAAACCCAATAAGTTCATTGCAGTGTTCAAACAGTTAGTGGCTTTCGTAATATTTCCATAATGAGAAAGATAAATTTTACATTGCTCTATCCTAAATAAAACTTCTTCTTCAGTTTCCAAAACAGTGTTTTCCATTTGTTTAAAAGCCAGTTCAAACATGTTTTTTATATCGTTTGATAATTCATTTAATAACGATTGAAGAGTTGAGAGCATTCGTATTTGCCACCAAAATCTTGTCTAAAAAAAATTAAATAAAAAATATTATGATAATAGTCAAATAACTACTGGATTTTCTTACAAAAATATTGATCTGATCGTTACTAAAAACTGCATATGAAAATACTAAGAGCTCAGGATACAATACTTTTCTAGATACACAATCTAAATCATTAACTAAGCTTTCTATTACTGCAGTGCTTGAACCCCAACTCTTTAAATTTCTGAAAATTACATTAAATAATACAATTATCAAAAAATGTAATCCAACTAGTTACAATCTTGGATATGGAGGTTGGTTATTCTGAAATGAACCTTTAATTAATTCATTTTTGTAGGCCCCAGAACTAATAAATTGTATTTGTTCCTGAAGCTATATGTCCAAGAACAGTTGTGAAATTAAAATATCAGTCTATGAAAAAAATAAATCCTCAAGAAAATAATTATATAATTAGAGTGATTGGAAGGTGCTATCTATTAAAAATGATTACATAAATATCTGATATACGGTAAACTTTAAATGCTATTGCCAATTTTTTTAAACTACTTTTCTTTAGGGATGGCACTAGAACTTTGTGAGTGAATATAGGTTCCTGAATTTTTTTAAATATATAGATAGTAGGCTATAATATAAGATAAAATTAATTTTTAAATATATAGTCCTTTAATGAGCTTTTGGTTACTTTTTTTTTTAATTTTAATTTATTTGATCTAGTATGCAATTATATATATAATATAATATATTATGATATAATTATAAGATATTACTAAAAAAATTATGAAAAAAGTGCAATCTTCTGAGTAAAGTTTCTCTTAGAGCTAAAAGATTTTGTTTGTGAGATTCAGGGTATTTTTATTATCCTTTACATTCTATACTCTGTCCAAAGAGAGAACAATTTTGGTTCTGTTCATATAGGCTAATGGCAGAAAACTCGCTAAAGCCTCATTTCTCCCTCTAAGTAACCCGTGCGAACAGCTTTTCCAACCGTTGCTACCAGATAATGGCCATCGTTAATGGAACGGCATCGATGGGAATGACTGATCGGCCTGGGTGATGCGCAGGGAAGAGCCGAACAAATACATTTTTGTAGGTCTGCAGAATGTTATTTTGCTGCTGGACAAAGTATAGAGATCAATTTATAGGTGCATAAATTATACAAGTTACTATAAAAAAATTGATTTGTCCATGAAACAATTTTCTTAGAGAATAGATGATTATATTTTCTCGTGGATATTTATAAATAATAGTCAAGTAGGAACTTATAGCCGATACTTAATAAAACATACAATTTTGATACCAAAGGTCCAGTCCAATTTGCTTGTAAGAACAACTGATAACAAGCAACGCCGATTGTAAAAATTGTATTTTTTCTGAAACAAAAATTTAACATTGTATAAAATAAACCACGGTATATTATATATGAAAAAAGGATATCAATTATAGTTTAAAATTTTAGGCAGTAATCAATTAAAATTATGTACTTTTATGATACATATTGGAATGTTAAATTTGATTACTTGAATATCAGAATACGTCTAATGGTTTATGTTTAACTTTTTAACAGTGAAAACAAGAAGCTAAATTATAATACTAAATAATTTATTATTTGATACTGATGAAAATATAATGGGCAAAACATATTATTAACTATAAGCCGTTACTGATTACGACATATTTGTGAGTATATAACTGCTTTTTATCCATAACTACAAAAAAAAATGTTAAAAACAGAATCCATGGAATTCAGGAATTAAAAAGTAAATTTGTTAAAAATGTTAAATATAATTCAGATATTATTGAACTTAGCTAATCAGTAACTACTTACAATAGTGTTAAACAGAACTACAGAGAGTTCAGTAGAAAATATCAGGGATTATCCTTACTTCTTAAGTGACTTTTGTAGAAAACTGTATAATATAATACCTATCTGAATAATAAATTCTCTTATTCATTTTTAATGATGATTGTACACACTTTAAATTAGGATTTACCCCGTAAATACATTCTGGCGCCTCTGAAGAAAATATGATACATTACAAACATAAGTACCAGCTAGGTATATAATTCACATATCTAAAGGATACATTATTTAACTGATTAATTTCTATGCACCTACTTTAGTGGATTCAAATGACAGAAATCGCTTAAATGTTTTACAATATTTGAACTAAAATTAGACTTGTTCAAATGTTCAAACTCATTGTACAGATCCAAAAACAAATCATTCTCTAAGACTTCAATATAGTTGCCCTTAAGAACATTTTTCATTTCATTTGATGTTTTATCTTCTGGAAACAAATTTAAGGTAATGAAAATGAATTAAAATGCCATTTTTGGTGAAAACAATGTAGGTATGCTATAATAATTTATAGGTACCTGAAACAATTATTTCATTATATACATTTGAATATGTATCTCCATATATCAGACACTTTTCTGCTTCCGTAAACTTTTCGACAGACATATTATCTTTCATACTACAAAATGTTTTAATTAAATATATCAAAGTGCTAAACGTATAATATAACAGTTTTAAATTTTAAACCAATTTACAAAATGCAAAACTTCAAAACAAAAACATGCCTTACAAAATATCACAATATTATTCTACAGAATGAATTAACATAACCTCAAATTAAACACTGTTATCAGTTATCAGCAACTATGATAGTAGTTACCGCCACGATCACAGATTTCTATATAATAATAGTATATAATAGTCTGTGGCCACGATTTAAGAATATAGTATCCATCTTAGTCCGTGGCAGCTGCTCAGTGCTATTATAGACGTGGCATGTCATAATATGGGTAATTAATTAATTATCTATATGACTATATCTGTGGTGCAATGTTTATTTTCTCTCCCACGCACAAAATAGAAAAAACACATTTACGCAAAATCATTTATTTTTTTATTAATCTTAGAGTAAAATCTGTCCTAGCGAGAGAGTGACCAGATCTGGTTTCTAGACGCTTAAAATTCGTTATAAGCGAGATAAACCATGGCGTTATGCGCATGCATAAAACACCGCGACAAACGTGAACTTCGTAATAGACAACAACTTAAAAACTAAGTTTCTGCCAATTTATTTTTTCATTTATAGTCACTCTTTGTAATACATATTATAATAATTAACATTATACTCAACAATTGTTGTCAGTCAAGTCTATTTCGAATAACATAGTAATGAAGTAACAGAAAAATCGTTCACGAAGTCACACCCAGACAGGAGTATAACCACATGTCCACCGATGGCTGGTTCCTAAAAAAAATAACTTCCGCCACTGCGCACATTCGTATACCCAAAAACGTGAAACGCGTGGAATCGTAGGTACTCCTCTCGTACTTGTGTGGTTGTGCGAATATATCTCACAACTCACAAATATAATATAATAGGCTTAACGTAGGCGCACATAGGGGGTGCTTAGCACCCGCAGGCTTCAGAATAGCATCCCCAGTTCTCATGTGACAACATATTAAAATTAATTATTTTTAAACATTGTAAATGGATAATACAGTATGTACAGTATAGTTGCTTATGAGTTTATATTACAAATCAAGAGAATAGCGATTATATTAACATTTATACAATTTTTCGAATTTCTAATTACTTATTAATATGTCTAATGTCTATACAAGTATTAAACTATTAAAGAATAACTAATTAAAGTTTTTATTTATTATATTTGTATAAAATTAAAAATGATTGCAATGCATATTATATATTAATATTAGGGGTGTGTGGGGGGCAAAGTCCCCCACGGATCTGTTTACTATAAATTATTCCAGCACCCCCTACATTCACACCCAATGTGCGCATATGAGGCTTAAACGACATCAGTATAATGTATAGTCTGTAATCTGTATACTATACATATGTGTATATAATATACCCGTATAATTCAGTATTCACCATTCACCGTCAAAAACTATGCGTAGAAGTCGTACGACATAAGAATAATATTTTAATCCGTAAAAAGGCGTTTGTTAAAATGTTATTTGGCACTGGCGTAGGTACTACACTGCAGACGACTAAACCACCTACGTATTCTGCAATCCTTCCGTATAATCCATGCGCAGGACTCTGTCTAAACGGATGTAATGACAGCGGCATTTTGTAATCAATTCGAGACGAATTTCCGTACGGAAAGATAACATGTACGACAACTGTCTATAAAACGAGGCGGCTGCACGAGGGTCCATTCTGATTTCTGTTCGTCGGACAGAATACGTGATGACGTAGGTAATATATATATATGTATGCGGTCTCCGGGCCGGTTTCGGGACCATACAATAATATTATTATTGTAAAAACATAAAATACATTTTTATAATTTTCGTTTGAAAGGACCCGTGTTGGTCCACTCGTTGGCGCCACGAGCCTAGGGCCCTTAAATACAACATTACCTATTTGCGTTCAAGGATCGCGTGTCATCGATACTCATAATACTACGAGCCTATGAACATTTTGTAGGACGACTAATATGCATTATGAATGACATACTAGACTGCAGGATGATTTGATGCATCACATGAAGTTCTGTTCGTCGGATGGACAATATGATGAACGGCCGTCGAGAATTAGGTGTTGTATCGGTCGTTAGATAGCCTTTGCCGTGACGAACACTTATTAGTTCTAATTATTATTCGTGTAATTGGGTTCTTTATAAACATGAATCAATTATCATTTATCGACGTTGTCAAACCACGGCAGTCCGCATGTGTATAATATTGCACATTCCAATATTATAATGTTATTACTATTATTATAATATAGTATTATGTATTAAATATCTATTATAATTATTATGTGGTGCACGAATCGTTAGCATTTTATATGCGTAGACCCCACGCCGTTCTGCCAGCATTTGCACCGTTATTTTTATTTATTACTACAACCATATATTATATCATATATGATATGTTTATAAACATATTATATCATATATGATATGTTTATAAACATAATAATAATATTAGTTATTAACACTTATTATTATTAGGTTATCATAAAATTGTGAAAATGAATATTATGGGTCAGAGGACTATACAATATCAATTGTTATCCGACAGGTGTAATTGGTACACAACGCGACGTTACACAGACAAAAATTACTCAAAACTAGTGTTTAAGGTTCAGAACTAGTATTCAGAAAAAAATATATGAAAACTCCTGTATACGTAATTAAATTAAATATTATATTGGGCTCTTAATTCTAATTATATGTTTACAATTATATATTTTTTGTAAAATTGTTATTCGATGATGACTTATACTATCTAGCTTAGTTTTGAAATTCGTTCAGAAATCTTTCCACCAAAAAATTAAAAATGTAAAAAATGTATTAAAAATCATTCAACCGGTGTTCGTGACACCTTAGTTCCAAAAAAGTAACATTTTCCTAATTTTTTTGTATAGCTCACCATTTAAATAATACGTAAGGTCCGGTTTGAGGCGTCAGAATAAGATCCAACTAATTAAAAATCGAAGTAACAAAAACGTCGTTTCAAACACTACTTTCCATCTCTTACCTAGTTAAAACTAACATTTTTGAAATTTTTATTTTTGTAAATTGTTATTTGTTGATGCCGTAAACTATCTAACTTAATTTTGAAATTCGCTCAGAAATCCTTCCACCAAAAAATGCAATAAATGTAAACTATGTAATAAAAAAAGCCTACAACAGGTGTCGCCAGCATTTAAGTTAAAAAATAAGTAACATTTTCCTAATTCTTAATTTAGCAACGTACAGATCGCCATTTACATAAATGGTAATGACCGGTTCCCTTTTCTCTCTATTTTTTCTTACAGTATGACGTTATAATGGTTTCATTAATTTAGAAATGTATTATTATACTTTTACTATACTTAAATAGCAAATCAAGCAGCATTCAAAAGTCAAATATATAAGAATAATGAATAAGACACTGCCAAATGCCTATAATAGTAATAATTAGTATAATATTACTATTTAATCATCCATTATTCATTCATTTAAAATAATTAAAACTACTAATAAATCCATTTTATTTTTTGACTTGTAAATATATACATTTTATGTGGGATAAATATTATACGTAATAATATTGTAATTCAATTATTTAATATAATATTTTTGATTTTATTCTGAAAAAATTTCAAATTTTACCAATAAACAATGATTAAACAAAATTACATGTAATTTATTATTTTCATTTTAAATGGACATTGGAAAATAAAGTGCTTTTTACACAATAATAATATAATAATAGATTATCAATCATTTCAAGTAAACATAAAAAATGTTTAATAAAAACCAATGAAAATGTACAAACAAAAATAAATAAACACTTACAAAACTTAACGATTTAACATTTAAATGTTACATCATAAAATATAGTTTATAAAATTTGTCAAAATTATATATATAATATATAATAATGCAGGGTAAAAAATAAAATATTTGTGTCTTTACGGATGCACAAATTCAGTAGTTTTATATGCTAATTTTAAATACAATGTATAATAGGTTTTCATAAAAATTAATTGTTACTTCGGTATAGTGTGCATGAATACATTTTTTTTTAGTCTTATGCGGTAAGATAAATTATTAAATCGAAATATAAATTATAACTTTATAATAATACGGTACTGTACATAACTTAAATCACAGTGCTTCAGAATGTTATTATAATCTACTTAAACATAATAATAAGTATAGAATTTTTAATTTTGACATTTTGAAGGTATTAACATAATATGTTATAGTAGTTTAACGACACTGGTATTTTGTGTGTGGATACGAACTTTGTACTTGTGAAATTCTTAACATAAGATTATTTGATCATTTTAATGAGCACTTTGAAAACATTTCACTTATCATACGTATAATATTTATGTATATAAAAAAAAGAAATTAAAATTAATGTACTTTCAGTACTAGACAATGTAAAAAAAAAAATACTCAAGCTCGTATATGGACTTAAAATATAATAATAATAATGTATATCAATCAGGAACATTTTTTTGTAAAAAAAAAAAACAGCAATAGCATCTAAGCGCCCATCTTTGTTTTCAAGTTGACAGGTAACTTAAGTAGTTTTATACTTCATATTGTCAAGTGTATATATTATAATAATAAAAGTAAAAATAATAATTAATAATAATAATAATAATATATACAAAACGCATTAGCTGACAAATACTGCAATTCTGGAGAGGGATGGCGGGGCGGAGGGGGAGGGTTGGAGACATCCTAAGACGTACATATTATCATCAAATATTAATATAAAAGGGAGGGCCGAGAACATAAGCTCGCGTACATCAGACGTAAGACTCCTCGTCTGCGTACGTCCTGGTGACGACGAATCGCTGCTGCTGTGCCTGACTGCACTCGCCCAGGTAATACGAGGTGATTGGCGCACGGCGGTTGGCCGGTGGCGGGGGGCGATACGGTGGAGGCGGTGGCAAGGACCGGGACCTGGCCGCGGCTACGGCGGCCTTCTCCTCCTTGCGCTTCAACCGGCCGCGGAGCCGGACAGTGCCGTCCGCGTGCGCGACCGGTGGCTGGAGCGGCTGATGCTGCCTGAGCTTAAGCGAGTCGGTGGCCACCTCATTTCCGCGGCTGTTGCTCCGGGACACGTGCGGCGTACAGTCTTCGTCGGACAGCGTGCTCGAGTCCTCTTCGTTTTCGCCATCGCAACAGTTTTCCGCCGGAGTAGTGGCGGCGGTATTCGTGGTGTTGGTGGTGGTAGTAGTGGCAGTCGTGGTGGAGGTGGCAGTGCCCGTAGTCGACGCCGTTAATTGTTGCTGGTGGTGCGGTTGCTGTTGATGGTGCTGCTGTTGCTGAAGATATCGCCGGCGGTCTACCACCTCGGCCGACCTCCGGACAACTGGCGCGGCCGTCTGCGGCTCGTCCTTGCGGTACGTCACAGGCTGCAGTACGGGTTTGATGGTCAGTTCCGTGTTGTAGTTATTCGGGTGCAACGACTCGACAACCACTTCCGACTTGACCACTGATTCGTAGTAGTCAGCAGCCGTCATTTTCCGGTATTGGTCCTGTTGCGGGGCCAGGGATATCCGGTTGTTATTGTTGTTAATGTTATTGTTGTTGTTGTTGTTGCCGGACATTTGAACGGGCTTGCTGCGACGGGGTGGTGTGGGCGGCGGCACGCTACCGTCTAATACGGACTCTTCAGAAGCGCTCCGACGGACCGCCTCCTTGCTGGCCGCGGCTGTTAAACGTTTGGATCGCTGCCGGAACCAAGCCTGCCGCTGGAAGTTTGCGTTTTTCCGTTCCTCCCAACCTGGGTATACGCGCACGTACTCGCCTGGCATCGACGGTACGGCAGTGGCAGACACGGCAGTCTTGGCCGAGTGCGCCTGGTCAAACGCCGGGTCATATCCACTGGAACTGGTTGACCCACTCTCCTCCTCGTCAGGCGTGTACAACTGCGAGTCAGACATCGTCAGTCCAGAGTCCCGGCTCAACGATATTTGATCCTTCCTGGGGGGCGGGCTCACTTCCAGGCTGTCTATAGAACTGTCGTCCCGTCTCATAGCTGTAAATCAAACACAATACAATATTATAATTAAAATAAAAAGTTTTCCACTGCTTTGTAAAACGACGTCTACCCGGGACAGTATTCTAGATGGATGTATAACTTCTAACCATATTTCGGATTTTATTTCAATGATTTATCTATATTTCATATTTAATATCATCATTTTAATACTGAAGTTTTTACAAAACCTGATAGATATATAGTGCTGTAAGTATTTTGTTATAATATGTATACACATTTAGTTATTTTAAATAATGCTGACATATAATAAAATATTGGGCTTTTTAAATGTATCTTTTTTTACTATTTTAAATTTTAACCACTTAACTAAGATACATTAAGATATTTTAGATTATGTTTACTGTTCATAAATTAGTATGTCAGAGCTGATAAACGATCTTAATGGTTTTCAAAATCTTAAATTTATTTATAAGTTATTTTTTGTTTTAAGTAAATTAATTTAGTAATAAAATAAAACTATCGAAAATAATTTTTGGAGTTGGTTTCATTATTCGTCGGCTTTTGGAAACTCAATAAAAAAGTTAACATAATATTATAATATTAAATCAAAATTATTATTATGATGTGGAGCGAGCATAAATTATGAATAAATGGGTCAAATACGCGCCCCTGAAGTGCCTCTCTTGATCATTAGTTAATAGTTATTGACATATTAACAGCACACTTACAGTCGGATTCTTCGGTGCCGGAATCCCGTGGGTCTCCCAGGAGATTCGGCACGTGTGGCCCGCACAGCAGCTCGCAGTGGGTGATGAGTATTTCGACCAGTGCGGGCACGGTGCGCAAGTCTTCGGTAGGACACATGGCCGGCGAATCGGACCACAGCAGGGACGGTCCAACACACACGCCTAGGTTGGCGGCCGACATGAGGTTGTGCGTGGATCGTCGAGATATGTGGTAGAGTACGCACAGGAAGTGGCACAGCAGATGATAGTTCGGTTTGGGCAACTGATCGATAATCCTGCAAGGGAGAAAAAAATAGAAACCGTTATAAATCATTCTAACCGTTTGGTTACAAGACGACGGCGGACGTCGTAATGATATTATATAGTTACGTTACGTCAAAATATAAGACACTCACGTTTTGATTCTAAAAAGTTTCGTGGGTAGGTTGGAACAGTCCAGAGCTGATCGCCATTTTGGAAACAGGCTGGTGCACAGTAAAGGGTCGGGCAACGAGCGCAGCATGTCTTTGAACAGGGCTGCGGTGACCAGCACAGGAACGTTCTCCAGACAAACGTCCTCACATACGTCCATTTTCTCGCGGAGTTCACGGACTAAACGGGCGTTTGCAGACTTCCTAAATATACCTTGGGTGAACGGTCCTTTGGAGAAAATTTGATGTAACATGCCCTGTAAAAAATTTAAAAAAAATAATATAATTCAATTGTATAGATCGACTTAAATAACGTAGCATGATAATTATTAAGTACCGGTACGAGATATTATTATACAGGGTTTACCAGGACTATTTATCAAATATAGCGACATTTGTAATAACACATTTGTTAAATAGTCCTGTCACACCTTATATTTAACAAAAAAAAACTATTATACACACGATTATATAATATTATATTGAACAAAATGTATTATATTAATAATTATATTGAACCACTCATTCATCGGCATAATATTATATTAAATTATATTACAGCTATAACAACCGGTTTAAATTATTCTGTTTATTAGATTTGAACATTTGGTAAAAATAGTTTAATTGTTTATCGTTGTTTAATTATTTATTATTACGTATGAGATGAAAAAAAAACAATTAAGGATTGATAATTAAAATATTTAGTTAGTTAAGTAAGTATCTTATTATACTCAAAAGTCAAAAGTAATCTTTTAACGCTTATTTTTTAAAACATATATATATATATTATGAAAAATTAAACTTCCTAAATTGATATTTTATTTGATGTAAAGTTGCCAGCAACCAAACATGATTTGTAGGTACAAAATTATTTTACATTAAGATAAAATAAAACACATTTTAAGTACAAAGTACCGTAGTCCGTAATCTAACAATAAATATTATGTATTAATATACCGTAAGTTAATAATGTGAGAACATTTGTATTATAAACGTTTTGTCAACAATCCAATTAAGTAAACTTGAGTTGCACTCAATTCGAACTCCTAACAAATATATTTTAAAACACACACCACTATCAGTTTGTAAATATTATATACTAACCATCACTGGCTTAGGAAGGTTTTCTCCGTCACAAATTCTATTCAGTGGTACACCGAACAAATTGCCTGCATTCTCTTTGGTTGGAGTTTTCTTAAACACCTGACCAATTTTCATACGACTAGAAGACTTTTTTGGCGTCTTTTTATTCGTTTCGTTTTCTTGAGCTTTAACGCTCCTAAAAAACACCAAACATAACAATTATAAAACAATTTTGATACCGTGACATTTATTGTTTTATATTTCGGTTAGACGAAATAAAAAACATTAATATTGCAGCTAATAATTAGGTATTGCATTAAGTTTTTATTTAGTTATTAGGTAGACATTAACCCCGTCAATAAACGTCAGTAAACAAATGTAATTTTAATATCTTATCAATATTGATTTTTGATTGTATACTGAAAACACGGTCGTTAGAAAAAAAAAACAAATATTCACCTGCGTTGGGTACAGATCGTTAACATTGTTTTATCATCAGTTACGGAGAAAAATATTGTCACTTAAACCGAGATTAAGATGAAATAATAAAAAATAAATAAATAAAAACCATAGGTAGCACGAAAAAAACTCATGTTTTTTGACAAAAAAAAACAAAACAATATACTGGCGTTATAATTTTTAATAACTATAACACATTTCACACACGTGTGTATGAGGTACTCTGTACGCGCACATATAAGAGCGAACTTTGTTCGACGACTCAACCATTATGCTGTATTGCTATCACGGCCGGTAACATTATTAGATGATTATATGTGATAAGTTTAGTCAGTGTATATTTGTTTATTTTTAAAACCGAGGGATTTCTCGTGTTACATAATCTTAAGTGACGATAATAAAATAATAATAAGCATATTAGGTAAAAATAAAATATAGATAATAATGGTACAGATACGAGATGGATAGTGTTATGGGCAGTAGGGCAGATGTACCAGGTAGTGCAGTAATGCAATACTAAATAATAAGACTAACATATAATATTTGGTCAGTTAGTTAGAGTTGTGTACATATTTCCGACGACGTACCTCAAAATGAAATGACACCTGGCCAACGGGTCGTGCACGTTGTTGCAGTGGTCCAAGTCAAACCCTTCCTCCGCGCTAAGTCCGTCCCGCAGACAACTCAACTTGACGGAATAAGGTTTCTCGTGACCAAACAGTGGATACGGCGGCTCTTCACGCGGAGTCTTGGCCCACAGCTGATACTGGCTCGGGTCCGCATCTCTCATCTCCAAGTGATCCAATGCAATTTTTACGCAGTCTTTGGCGCTCTCGTCCGGTCCGATGGCAAACGTCTTGCACTATACGTACACACAAACACATATAATATATATTGTATTTAAGATACCAAGTAGGAGCGATCAAAACCATAGGGTAGGGTAGGGTATATCCCCCATGACCTTTTTTTTAAATATTTATAATAATAGGTACTATATGACGTAATTGCTATTTTTATAAAGAAAATAGTTTGAATAGTAATATTTTTTTTGTTAATTTGATAATATATAAATATTTATTAATATTTATTCATTCACATTTTTTTATTTTTTATTTTTATGATTTTTAAAACAATAAACTCTGAGAGGCCACGAAGACAAATACTTTAATACTTATAAAATTGGTTTTAGGCTAAAATAAAATATTTGAAAACATAAAATAATTATAAAATTAACAGTTAAAACATATACCTAACATAATATATATCATAAAGTTGAACTATTTAAGTTTTTTCTTATTTCTTTAATAATTAGATTAAAATGTATAAATTGTATAAGTAGTTATTATTTTATTGTAGAGTCATCTCTATAGTTTGGCTAAAATGGCTATTTATCGTGAGGTCGTAAATATAACCCAAAGTGAAATATTTGATGAACTGACAAAAAAAAAAAAATGATTTACTAGTTTAGGTAGGTACAATGAACTGTTAAGTTTTTAATCAATAGATTAATAAATCGATCTAAGGTGCGCATGTTAGAAATAAACCTCATCCCTCGCCATCACAAAATCATTTGAACGCGGTTACGTCCGTATATGGACGGCGCATAAACTGTGAACTACTCAATTACACTGTATCGGGCCATGTTTCCTATACTCAATACATATATATGATAAAAAGGTAACAAATAATATTGATAACACGTAATCTAGAAGTTGAGTATATTAAATCTATATAAGACAAGGTAAAATGTGGTTTAATAAAACAAGGTAATACACACGGACGAAAACTCTGGTGTATAATGTTCTTTGATGTGTATATAAATATATTATATTATATGCTATTAGGACATATGTAGTAGACACTCACATATTCTATGCCAGTGTTGAGATCTTGGTAAAACACTTGGACGTTGGTAGTCGGGGGGTCCTTGCGAATTTCTTCTTGCGATTCTTCTGCCAATTTCGACCACCACAAGTTCCTGGTGGCTTGGGTGCTGATTCAAATAAAAAAACAATACAAAATTACCATCATCGTTATATATTACTAGATGCGACGAGAATACACATGACATATATTGTCTACAATAACACGTGTAAACGGTATTTCATATTTATTATATTATTGTAGGTACATGACAACGATCCAAAATTCATTATATTATCTATTATAGGATTTTATATATGCATATATATATTGTACTTATAAGCTATATAGTTTTATAGACCGATTCCGTCGATGAGGAGGTACTCGTATTATATAATAATGCATATAATCCTACAAATATTTATTATTTTTATCCTAACTCGATAAGCAACACCGACGTTTCCTGGAATTTTATACGCGCCTGGCGCTAAAGATATGATATGTTTTCATTGCTAATAATATATTTTTTTTAACCACTTATTACATTATACATAATATCTAACGGATGTTCTTTCAGTTAGATAAAAACATAAAAATGCGTGGGGATTAAACACTTTAAGAGCTCAGACAATAAATAATTTAATATTTCAACTTCCACACTTAGTGTTTATTTTTCAAAATTCGTTAGGTATGATCAAAAACTTTTTTTTTGTTTAAATTCATTTTTAATCTTCACATAAATTAATAATTTATATAAAATCAGTTTGCTCAAATTCAGCATGCTTTAAAAACCTCTTCATTAATTACCTAAAGAAAAAATAAATTAATAGTAAATTATTATCGTATCAAATTATATCAACTACCAATTAAATTCAATACAAATGAATGCATATGCATATTTTTATCAAATTATTTAAATTTTTTTAAAAAAAATCTATTATACATTCTTTCGACATAAATCATAACGCTTATTATATTATTGCTAATAGGTAATTTATTTGCATTAATAAAAAATATAAAAACATTAATATTTTAATAGGTGACCTACTAAATATAATATGTATAGTAATATATACATGATTTGTTTAAAATATTATAATTATTAGTTATTTGACGAACAAAAATGTACTTACGAAATATTTTCTCCACAATAATTTTTGTATTTAAAACTACCATTACTATTCCAACTTTCCATACCAGGTAGTAGAAGTTTAATATGAAGTTTTTCATCGTATCCGAAATTAAAATTGAAGAAACCGAAAAACTTTTTTATGTACCTAAACATAATTTTTATCTTGTGTCTGTATAATGCATTAGTTTGATGATGTGATTTGATTATCATATTTTCTCGTAAAATTGTAATTATACATTGAAACACGTTAAACTTCTCTGAACGTATTCTGAACACTGAACGTGTTTACTAGATACCTACTAGTATAATACCTATATTGTTTGAGCAAAACAATATATGAAAATATGTTACGAAGAATAGATAACAATATATGAAGGGGGGCTATCATATATTCATATAATTGTGTTTTCGATAATTTATAAAAAAAACATTTTAATAAAAAAATAATATACATAAATGTAGGTTATTAAATTTAATTAATTACCATGTAGGTACATACTACAGTAATAAGTGTTCTATTTATATTAATGTATTATTAATAGAAACACGTTAAAATGAATATATAATAAAGAATCGAATAATGATTGTTATTTATTGCAGATTAAGATTGAATAATGAGGTATTTTAATTTAATTTAATATATATAGACATATAGTATACTCGGATGATTTATGAAGAATGAAACGTCGAAATCATTTATTTTTTGACCTCTACTGTAATACTTATAATAATATGCTTTATGCGTCAAAAAATTTATTTTTCGAATTACTATTTGTTATAAGTTATTGGTAAGTCATAACGAATTTAACATTTAAGTATTATACGTACTGGATGAGCGGTCGCCTAATTTTTTTTTGCCAAATATCAGTGACAACCAGTCTAGCGTGTGTACCTGCCATTATTAATATTCCTGCGCAGACGTAGATCGACGTCGATAAGCTCGGGCTGGTTAAAGTGACAAATGACCGCTTTTAACTCGTTCGAGCCAACGGTCATTTTAGTTCCGTATCAACGACAACGACCACAACACGATATTGATTTCCCACGATCGGAGAAAATTATTATTATATTTTTAATATGTGATACCACGCAAGATAAGAATACCTATAATATACATTGTCGGCTTATCAATGCGTCGGCGACCTGAGTATGAAAACAAATATTACCTATACATATTAAACATGTAATATTATACAGAAATAGTAAATATATAAGTACACGCGGTTGCAAAATGTCAAATGTAAATAATATTATGGTAAAACATGCCGTAGAATACATTCGCGATGAAAGTTTCTAAACATAATAATTACAACGATTATTTTTATTCGTTTCCTGTTGTTATTTTTTGAACAATTAAAAAAAAACATGTATGAGTGATGTACACTTCAAAAGCTCGACCTATACTCTTGTTCCCTGTGAAAATTTCACATGATTATATCATTATTATTATTATATTACGATCAATTGTCAAGGACGTGACCTTAGTATAATTATTAAACACGCAAGAAATGCAAACGACACGGGCGATAATTTTATATTATGTGTTAATTTTGTTGTTGTTTATTCGACAGAGTTTACGATGGTAGAAAAGAATTTTTTAAGAACAATTTGAGATTTTATTTTGTAATCAGATTCTAATTACGACTTAATTTTTTACAATTTAATTGGAAACAACACGAAACTTTGATAACTCTTGATTATCTCTTCGGATATAGTCGGATAGGTTATTTTTGTTAAACCGCCAGATATTTATATACTTCCATTAGCTATAGTGGAAATGTGGAATATTATAATAAAAGAAGTGTAGGAAATAGGGATGTTTCCACCCCTACCCTATCCACAGTTAACTAATAACGAAAGTGTAGTAACTGAGATACTATCGACAAATTGAGCGAAGCCTTCGTTTTAATTTTTCACCATCCTGTAATAAGTAATAACTAGGTAACCTTCCGGTATTCAACGACTAGCAGTCTGGAAACTCATGGCGGTTTAGACAAATTATCACCCTTAATCAATGAAAACAAAGACGTATTTGTTACAATCATCAGTGTGTAAAAAAATTTAATAGGTATTTGTGTATATGTAGAATATATAGGTACCCACAAATATTTTTGTTTGCAGATTTTTGATTGGTAATAGCTATTATTATATTTCATTATATTGTTTCAAACGAAATTTAAACTCATAGTATATGAAACTTATGTACCGTAACATTATTGAATTTACTATCAAATTAAGTATAATTTACATTTAGGTACTATACTATACACTATATATGGATGTATATATAGTGTTTTAGGTAGATATAGGCACCTACTTGATATTTTATTATGACGTCATCCGTGACCTATACACAATTTAATAATAAAAATTATTGTTCATCGTATAATGATCATATAGCTATAAGCATACAATAATAATATACACCCGTGGGTATAACAATAGGCCGTTTTTTTTGTCTAATTAAGAGCTGCGTTTATGTCGGCAACCTATACGTGTGTATGCTCTTTACTATATTATATATGTGTACCGTTAGCGAACCTCCTTTTCCGATATACAATACCGTTTGTCCCAGTGAGTTCTGGTGATGAGCATATTATTATTATTACGACTATTATATGTCGATGCGCTTATAGAAGAGAACAGATTACATGTATTTTGGACCGTTGTCGTACAATGTGATCGGTTCAAAGACCCTCTTGCACTAATGATAAAGACCCGTGTACGTCCCCCGCTGAGGGACCACATCCCAAGTAAACACAACTGTAAAAAAATCGTGGACACCCGACGAAAAGACCAGCATATAATATGATGCATACGAAAATAGATACTAACCTGAACACTGCCACATAGTTTGTGGTTGGCCATCCGATTACGAAAGACGTGTCCGAAGACTTGGGAATTTCGGCAACTTCGTCGATCACCGCCGGCGATTCGTTGAGCCAAATCTCCGATATCCTGACCTTGTCCTTAAGTTTAAAGTTACTACCGGATTTCGCTTTGGCTACCAGCAAGAGGTCGTTGAATAAAAATAAATGACGTTCCTGACAGTGCACACCCTATACAATAGGATAACACTATTTAGTATTGGATTTATGTATGTTATAGACTATATTATTATATAAATACACGACTGTAATATAATACATTCATTTGATATCATAATAGTTGTTATTATTTACATTAACGAATTGGACGGGAGTTTCCATTATGAACTTCCTCGGACTATCGTTTTGGATTTTGTTGGGAGTCGAAGGAGGCGACTCCGATCGCAGTGATTTCGACGATAGCGCTCTCCTCAGAGCAGCTGTACCGGTTCCTCCTCTCTTCCGAATTAGTCCTTTCATCTTCTAAACAATAAATTAAAAAAACCATTAAAATTATCTAAGTAGACTAAAAAAAACTTCCAAATAAATATGAGTTATAATGATATGAAGTGAAAAACCCGTATATATAATATGACAGTAGGTAGTTTAAAAATTTTATCAGATACAAACATTACACAATTACTAAACTGATAACGTCATTAGTTTAAATATTAAAAGGCAAATAGAAAGTTGTTGACGAAAGTGTCATTGTTCTATAGTAAGTACATATAAATATATTATATCTTATTTCGATCGTTTGTATTGCGAAATTGTTAAGCTTACCATTGTGAGCGCTTCTTTGTCGTATAATCTGAGGAAATCGTTTGGGAAAACATCTTGAATTCGCTCCAAATCGCTTTGCTCGTGAATACGTTTTACTGTCTGTAAATAAAATATATTTATACATAAATAACGACACGTATTTGCAATTTTATATTTATTGAACTTTAATTCCAAACGGCATAATTGTTTCAGTGTACAAACAATAATGACATTAGTTTTCCCAATTTAATTAGAAGTGAAATTAACAAAATGTACGCCGTTCAGTCGCAATTGTTACAGTCACATTAAATAGTTCACTAAAGGTAAATACACTATATACCTATAATCTAAATATATGATATACATCATATTTTATCGCCAGGAGCATACTTTCATAATATGTAGCTGCATAAATGTTGTTAAAGCGACCCAAAAGTGTAAACACTACAATTAATATACTGTTATAATAAACAGTGCAGCCCGCTTGACGATTTTTTAAGTTAACTAAAAGCCAACGGGCATATAATGTATAATGTACCTTGCCGAAAAGTACGTCGGCTACAACAGCCTGTATTGATAATAATTTTCCATTCACACCTCGTATACGCGTCGCACTTTAAAGAAACATTGGTAGGTACCTATATTTATATATTATATTATTATTGTACATTTATAATATTTTCATTCTAAGTAGACATAGAAATTGGAGAGCGTCACGACAACCTGACAACTGCGTTCGAGTTTTATCGCTGTAATACATGCACTTGATATTATACATTTTTTATACATGCAATTCATTGTATGCAAATAATAGTAAGTAAAAACAAACGCACTCGAGATATTAATACTGTTTGTCATAGATATTTCGAGTAAGAAAATAAATATTATAAACGAAGATTATAATAACACGCGCGTATGTTATAATATAATTTATATATATACATACATATGACTTGTATATATATACACTCAACTACTCAAGTAATATAATATTGGAAATATTACACGGACTTGCGGTGTTTTCTTGGCGATTTTGTAGTGTCAATAAATATAAATCAGACGGGACGCGAATAAAAGATTACAATTAAATACAAAATATTATAATATTTAAGCAAACGATAGTTTTTATGCCAACGACAAAATATAGCTGTCACCGCAAGTTAAACGTTCCGTATAACTTCTAATAGCGTGATATATTATACGGCATTTACCTATGTAGATATATAATATAGGTACACGTATATTGTAAACAATATTATAACATTATCATATATTCATATAACAAACGTATAATATATACTAGCGCGTGGCATGCCATCTTTATAAAAGTGTCGGCAAATTCCAAAACAGGATTGCAAATCGGTTTTTAATCGAGAAAAAAGCGTTATTTTCTAAAAATCGCTAATTCATTGAAATGATGCGTATATTCGCGCTGCAGTCTAATCTCAACGCCTCTTCGCAGATATGAATTGCAAAGTGGTGAAACACTCGCGGGGGCACAAGACCAATATGGTCATTCTACCATTTCACTGGACCGGTACGCGCACCGGTGTGTCTCTCCTTGGCACATTTAGCCCCCGTACAAATCCGTTACATAGGTAGGTCGTAGGTACTACACATATTATATATTAATATATTATTAGTGTGTGTGTGTGTGTGCATAAGTGTATTATATATGCAGTCGGTCTAGTGCGATTTATCGTATCGGTTTTGGGTGTGGTTTTGGCCGCGGCGATCGGTGTCATTCACACCTATATAAAGTCGTATACAACTACGATCATTTGGCGAGCGAGCGACGTTTTAATGATAATTAATTATATTATATTGTTTAAATTGGAGCGATGGCGAAACCGTAGGAATACATACACGTACACGGTACACACACACACACAATATATATATTTAATACGTATGTATACACGCGCGCATACTTATATAGATATTGTAGGTACTATTATACTACAGCGAACACCACCGCTATTCATCAATGGAGATTTTAAAAAATAAACGATATATTATGTTTTATATGCGGTGTACTGCAGATCCGTTTCGAGCACTCAGACAGCTCCCATTGTGGTGGATATCGAAAAAAAATGAAATAGGTACAAGTGGGTCGTTTTTATCAAAGAAACGGGAGCGTATATTATTATATATCGGTTCAAAGGTCCACACAATGAGCGGCAATTATGTACACGATCGAAAAAGATATATATATTTATTTTTATTATTATTTATAACATGGTAGGCGAGAGAAAAAGTGATATGCTTCTTTGTGCCATGCTGAACGGGCCGAAGAAAGTGGGTCTCCCCCGTACGTATACGGATTATAATATGTGCTGTGTGGACAATAACCGATGCAGTTTGTTTATCAGCGAGACCGAGTCATTGGCGGCAGCGGTTGTACGACATTCGACGAAAACGAAGTCGGGATTACGCCTACGGACGAGGGTGATTGAATGAAAAGAATGAGAGGAAAAAGATACTCGAAATAATAATAATAAAAACTCACTTGTTTGGCGGCGCTGTTCGCCATGCACAGATCGTGGTATTCGGCGCCTCTTCCATGTTCCGGTCTGGTCTCGTCCAATAAACTTTGGAAATACGTTTCGTATTGAGTCAGTCTCTGTACCTGTATTGAACAAAAACATAAATGTATTAAGTGACGGTGACCTTAGTGCCATGTTATATTAATATATATGTAGGTGCATAATACGTATAATGTAGGTGATCATAGACAACCCAATAACTACCTATATGATATATCATCGTAATATATCGACCGTGAACTACGCGCGTATAGTATTATTATTATTATTATTATTATTACATGTCGTATACTGTCGTGCGCATAGCGTGGATACCTATATCTGATATATCGTCCCCATTGATGGGGGAAATTGGAAATGATATAATAAGGAGACGTGTCAAAAGGTAAAAGAAAACGGTGAAACACGTGGGGAGAAACATTATAATAAACTGCACCAGGCATTTGCATATTGCAAAACAAGATCTATAGATACCTATCGTAATTACTTCTGAAGGTTAAATCGTCCGCGTTATTTATTATTATAATACTATTATTTTTCGTTGATAAATCACACAATTTACAATTTATTCTCTTTATGTTGAACTGTTGTTATAGACTCTCTGCAGTAGTTGCAGTGACATTATACAATATTATAGTATGTACATTGTACAGTGTTTGTAGCGCTCGCGCTATTCTCACACATATGCGTAATAACTAATAAATCCTTCGGTACTGGGCACCCTATAAACTGGTAGGTATAATTCACAAACGGACGCGAGTAATTTTAACACAATGTGATAAAATTCATACGATTAGACGGATGGTGTTTGTCTACTTTGAATGTTTGTGGCAAGCTCGATATAATATAACAGCGCACTTATTATTTACGCTGCCAGTTCATAGGTGTAGCGTACTCTGCAGTACCTACGGCGTACTGGCAGGTAAACGACTGTCATTGCATTATTGAAGAAGCGAACCGTATTCAGACATGTACTTACATCGTAATCGGTACTTCGGTAGTAGGTATATATAGGTAGATACATCATACATGCGATGTAAATAATAAGATTACAAACGCGCCTATGAAAGTATATGCGGTGTATGACGTATGTACAAGTACAACTACAAATATGTATGGACTTTAATGTACTCGTATTATGAAAAAAAAAATGTTAACATTATCCTAATTATTTAAAGTCTCAGACGATGATATTATTATATTGGGTCCTGCAGATGATTGTAACGATGATGATGTACCGAAATAAAAATGTGGTGCATAAACCTTTAATTAGGTACTGAATATTCCTTTAAATTTTAAACACAACATTATGAAGATAGTCAAAACCCTTTTTATTTCGACATATAAGTGGAAGTAAGGACTATTAAATATGGATAAAAACTAAAAATTCTTAAACGAATATTTCTGCTGAAATCTGATATATCAACCATCCCCGTGATTGTGATACATTTTCCAATAAGAATTCATCTTCTATTTCTTGTTTGAAATTGTATGTTTGGAATGTCTATATTTAAGTATGCCGTTTTTCTGTTCAAGAACCATTCTGCATGTTATTCAAAATTAAAGTTATTTAATCCCATATAGATATTTTAGTTTTTTTTTCCGATGAATAACATAAAATCAATCGAACATTTTAACAAGGCATAATATCGTTGTCGATTTATATAATATCGTTATCAATATTTAAAATCGATATAATTTTCATAATATAATAATTAATACATTATTACTTATAAGTATAGAGAGTTTCACTTTTTTCCTTATGAACTGTTGTGGGGTTGTAAGTGGGAACTGCATTAGCTTTACTTCCCCTCCTCATAATTAGAGTATCTCCGTATTGCGTGCGGTTACTCACTTGGGGGTTTTTTTTTAACGTGAATGAATAATTCTTGTATATAATATATAATATATATCCATACAAAATCACAGAAAATAAACATTTATCTGATTTTAAACGGTTAGTTGCGAGTTAGTGCATAATATAACATGCACGTTATATTATACCACCATCGGCAACTCATCGTTTACGTGCGATATAATCGCGTATAAATGTGTATACATATTACATTCCCGAAAAACCTGTAGAATTCTCGCACGAGCGTTCTCGGAAATCTGCGAGATACCTAACCTCTCAGTATACGAAAAATATACAAATGGACACTATATATACATATATTTTATACACATATATAGTAACACGATACATCCGACAAGCTTCCTGCTGGGACACGGCGGGCGCGTTGAGAAACGTGACACTCGAATGGTCCCTAGGTTTTTGTGTAGGTACATCCTGTCGAAAGATTTTCATTTAACCTCCTGGCCCGGCCTTCGCGTATCGCCATCGTTCGACACACCACTTACATTATTATTATATTAACCCAACATATTAGAAACACTTATGGCCTTATCACAGTTATTACATTATATATAGGTGTACATAATGTATGATATGTCATTATTTGTTATATTCGCACACTTGGTATTTTCGTTTTCAAAGCGACGAGCATTATTTGATTCTATATGTACCTAATATTATTATGTAGGTGCATGTAACATATATAAAACAATAATAATCGTGTCGAGTCCTTCAATTGTTTTGTGAATCGCGTTTTATTGCTACACCGTGACCGTCTACACCTAACAAATAATGGTTAAATTATGAACATCCCCGACGATAACGTTTTATCGTTTTTACGAATTACAACCACAGTGAGGGTTGTTTTCCTGTAAACCTAGTCCGAACTCCGACTAACTCTATATCTTCCCGTACTTACGATTTATAACAAAATCCATGGAGTATAGAATACTCAGTATACCATGAAACAAATGTTATGTATATATATATATATTATTGCCCTTGAACCGTCCTGTATGATGAACATATAGCTTTTTTTTAAACATATTTTCTTGCACAATCGACACCGTAAAATTTCTAGTAATTTTTCAAGGTGATCCTCCTCGACTCTCCTCCTAGCAATCATCGGGAAAAACTACTTTAATTATCGCAATTAACGGATTTCAGAGGAAAATATAGCGATCGAGTTTAAAAAAATATATCACCTTTGTTATTTTAATACATCCTCTTTCATCATCCCGACAACTATTAAATAAAAACAGTAGGTATACCCATTAAAAACACCGTTTTGTTTACAGGTGATAATAGTAACTATAGACTTGATTTTGCTACACCGATATATATATATTTATGTACTTAAATCGTTTTATAAAATATGTTAACAGTGATTAAGATACATCGTGAACTGGACGCCCACAAACAATGCAGTTTGGTGATATACTGATATATATCTATAATAACCTTCAAAGTGTTATTATGCTTATAATCGACATGAATAATATGGATATATGTAATGACAACGTTTTAATCGTGAAGTTTAATACCTTTCAGTGTATTAAATTTTCCCAAGAATATATTATATTCATGCTAAATATAATCACAGTAATTTATATTATGAAATTTTTAATATGAACTAAGAAGTATGCTGAAATACTTTGTTCTGTATAGTACTGTACATAGGTATTGTTAACAATACACCTGGTTAAAGAGGTTATATAAGTTATAGTTTTTATTTGAACAAAAAGTAGGTAGGTATACCTCCACATAATTTTGTCACAAAACCATAATATTCTTGTATAAGAGATGTTTACGGTTGTTTATAAAATTAATTATTGATAATTATGCATAATTCAAATTTGTTAACACGATTAAATAAAAAAAATGTGTTGATTTAATTGTAATTAGCAGGTACTACTCCGACAAATACGTTACATTTTAGTACTTACACATATAAATAGTTTAGTAATACTTAAAGTAATACATAGGTAGTTTAAAATTTTATTTTTATGTTTTATTATAGTTTTATTACGTCCATATATGTACAATGTGCAGTGTGAATTGTGATGCACGTACCAATATGGGCTATATAATGCAATAAAACGATTACATAGGTACTTAAAACAAACATTTAAACAACTCATTTAAATAAAACAATTTATATTTTTTACCTACATACCTGTAAATTAAATATTACTTTGAGGGATATCTGAGTTTTATTAGTTATGAAAAAACCAATATAAGGTTCTAGATAGGAATTATTATTATTTATTATTCAATAATTTAAATATACTGCAATAAAGTTGGTACCTGAGTGCTGCATACGGTATCATATATTGATTTGAAATTCGTATCCACATAATATATCAAAATTTGTTCACGTGTTATCTGATTATTCAATAGCACGTTAGAAAACAGTTGTTACCTACTCTAAACTATCGATAGAATGGCAAGCTGCAGACTGCAGTAGATAATTACAGCTAAAGAGGACTTCGTCGGGGAGGCGTGCCGAGGGATGCACACCAGATAAGACAAAAACCAAAGGCGTTCAAAAAAAACCTATATCAGTTTCGGCTATGATTAAAGCCATTGATTCCCCGCCCCGAGTAACAAAAGTAATGTACGTGCCATTATTCCATTTTGTATTATTAGTCATTGTTAACGATTTAATTCGAAAACTACATTTCGGGGTGGGCCGTGGCCTAGATGTTACGACAACAGTATATACGCCACTACAGTCTGCAGCATATATTGTTAATAACGCGTGTCATGTGTATCCAGGTGATGATATCCTGCAAGGCGATGAAGTATAGAAGACTTTATCCGTTATATAATCGTTGCATCGGATATTATCGCGTCGTCCGGGCTGTGTAATTAACCACGGAGGCGTTTCCGCATAGACAGAATAATATATTATATATTAGGTATATAAGCCGGTAGACCGGAACCCAATATATCGTCGAAGAAAAAACAAAAGAATCATTGATTATGGGGGAGGCGAAAAAATATTGGGCACTTCTTCCCCGTCGATCGTCACCATACGGATTGTAGATTATCAAAAACGACTTCGTTTCTGGAAGTAATTTTATATAACTATTTGTACAATGCCGCCCGCCACCGCCGCCTCGACTGACTGGGGGATGACGTTGAAAGGTCGCATATTTGCATACTGTAAATATACATATAATATGCAGAGGTATATAACGGTTTCCAGTATTATATATCCATGCCTATATATTATATTATATTATATATATACGCACGTACCAGCCGCGAAACACCTGTGGGTCGCGAACCAGTTTGTGTCGAGATTTTTCCGTTCGCGCTACGCTTATTTCAGTGGCGTTCAGCAACGGGATGCACTCGCGGAATGTACTCACAATACACGATATATACGTTTGTTATTATCATTATAATCATCATCATCATCATCTGTGCACAGTATACACACGTATTATAAATGCACATTCGAACCGTTTTAATTCGAGCAGCGGCCGTTAATTTCGTACGAGCGACGCGCGACGAGCGTCTCGGCTCGTGTCCTCCCGGCGTAATGACATAAGGCGCTTATAGGTAGTCTTATTATTTCGATGTTTTAAGACACGACTGGTCGCCACTGTCGCGCACATATTATGCGGGGCGACCGCACCGTTACGAGCGCGTTCCCCGAAATCGACACGGCGCGAAAACAAGGCTACCGGCGGCGCCGCGACGTATATTAAACGGGGTCACCCGTGTGTCGAAAATGCGCGCGGATTCCTACGTCATGTAAATTAATGAACGGCGCGTTGTTGCTGTTATTGTGAACGCGCTTATGTGAGCGTGTTACGGATCCTGCTTGCCGGGTGAATATATATAGGTATGCACCGGCTACGTCTACTTTATATATAGGTACCTGTATATACGTATAATGTGATGATATGAATAGACGACTAATTCAAACACCGTAACCCGGTAACTGTACCTATATTTTTTATTGTGATATGGTGTAGTTATAATAATAATAATAATAATCATAGGCGTCTCGTGTGGACGTGGCGTCTCGGTTGTCGCAGAGACGCCCAGGCCGCAGCAGCTATATCTATACTTCTTACCGAAATATATGCGTAAAACATTGTATTTTCAAGCGTGTATGCATAATAAGCTCTACTCGTCGAGAATGGTTTACGAATGCGGTCTTTTTAATCAAAAAAATTCCCATTGCTATCTACCATGAACCTCGACACGACAAATAAATCGTATGTTATGATCCGAGTGAAAAATATGCGGATAGAACGATCCAAAACCTGACCGGCCGTGTCTAAACATTATCGCATTAAAATCCAGTCTGTGTTTTTCGATTCGACAGTATTTATTATACAACACACTCATACTGACGTTACATGCATAATATACTAATGGTATAATAATTATAATAGCTGTATGGTTATTAAACTTCGCGCCTACTAATAATTCGAGTTTTAAAATAAATGGAATTTAAATGCGCGGTACCTGTAGTAACTACCGCTATTATAACAACCAACCGCGTTTAATGTGGTATAGAATATATAATATTAGAAAAATACATTACATTTATCGATTATCCATGATCCATAATTATTTCTGTGAAATTAAATAATAATTAAATTACCAAAATACATAACTAGGTAATAAACGAATGGTAGTGTTATTAAAATAATGAATAATGAATATTTTTTTTTTTTCAACGGAAGTAGTTGTCGCAATACCTATCAGTATTATTATAATCAGGGCTGCCAGGACATTATATCACTGAAAGCCGAAAGGTACCTACTATAATATACCCTGATTAATCTGGAAAAATTCAATGAAATATTGCCCAAAAAAATATTTTTTTTTTAGTTTTTTCTCTTATAAATATTATTAATGACTTATTAGAAATCTATATCATATCACAGAATAGATGAAATTTATCTATTCTGTGATCATATTTTGGATATTGTTAGGTACATCAAAAAAAAATAATAATAATTTCAACATAACAATATTCAAAATAATCCCACAACCAGGAGATGACCTAGCACTATAAAATTGGAATATTTTATATTTTAAATGTATAGTTTATGTGAAATTTCCTATTGTTATCTGTGTAATAATATTTTTGTAAAATATGCTAAATAATGTAAGCCTTGGTACCTAATATAAAAATAATAAAATTGTTGTTGATTTGAATATTTTGGATGCAGGTAAAAATAAAATGTACGTTTAAGACGATTCTCTAAAGAATTCAAAATGTATTGAAACGAGTTACGTTCGCAAAACAGACGGGATATCACACCACGCGCGTGCATAATAGTAATTTTACGTATTAGTAAATGGCCATAAATCGACTGTTAAACGAATAAAAACTTCAAACGTCTGCGTATCTAATAATATTCAGACAGCGTCGGGAAGAACTGTGCAGTGGTGTTTATATATATTTTTTTTGTTATTCGGCGGGCGTGCACGCATCACGAAAGGATTATAATATACAGGTACATGTATCGGCGGCGATTATTATTATTATTATCGTTATTATTATATAGGCACCTGCTGGCTGTACGCCCGAATAATTACATATACATATATAGTTTATACATACTGACGTACTGTACATAAGTACTCGGATATATAGATATATTTCGGGTACGTGATTTACCCTCCAAGGTTAACTTAATATATATAAATTATAGGCAGTATACCCAACTGGCACGTTCATATTGTTATACGTAGGTATATTTCTACTTCTATTCCTATTTTCTTTTCTTTTTTTTTTGCGATTCGCCCGCGTTTCCTGTTAATTACAACGCGACGCTGCTCGTAAAAAGGACATGAACATGGCAGGCCGTACAGTGTGTTTGTGTGTACTGTGTACCTATGTATTATTGCTAGTGTGCAGTGTCGTGTGTGTGTGCGGGGTTAGACTGCTGCTGCTGCACCGGCATAAAAGGAACCAGTCGTTTCCATGTTTGCAAAACGGATGTAGTCCTATAAAATACACACAAGGAACGTGCAACGTCGTCGCGTCTACGTTGGATATATGGATGCTGCGGTAGAGGAGTTTTCGTTTTCGCAGTTCCTCGCGTGTATAAATCCTGCGCGAGAGGGGTTATAAACTTCCTGTCGCCGGAAAGTCTGTTCTTCAATGCGACCGCTCGTCACGTTAAGACAACAGTACAACACCATCATATAATGCACAATAAAAATATATTAGGTATTGGTATATGTTATATTATATCCCAGTCATACTTTTTTTTATGTTTTTGATAGGTATATAATAATATAGAATATAGAAAAAATCTTATGATCGTTAAGATAATAAATCGTATTTCCCAGACGTCATAAAAAAAATTATATTGATATCCGACCACCGACGTCATTGTAGCCCAAGCGATCCGGGCCGTTGCAAAAAAGACACCACGCGGGCTATAGATTATACATCGTTATAATATAACTTAAATCGTTTCAGAGAGGACTTTTGAGTTTGAATATATACAACGAATTTATTATATAACCGCGTTTCTCAATGATGTATAATAATATATTAATATCCATTAATTGTACGAACCTACACGCGTTATATAATAATTGAGTTTGAATTAAAATTTAATTCGCCCTAAGCACAATAATTTATTTACTTTATAATTTCGTAGGAGCGCGCGATTTATCAAACAACTTTTATCTCGCACATTATTATATATTATAATACCCGAATATTATCATGTATACGACAGACCTGGGTTCCGTGGCGGTGTTTCTTTGACCGATATATTATGTTTCACACTGCACACATAACGATACAAATAAATGTACTATGGATAACTATATGACGTGATTTTTATATGAAAAAAAAATGTTATCAGCAGTTTCAATATATTTTTTTATTATGTAAACGAACCTACAATGAGATCAAAATTTACAATACTGTTAAGAATATATGTGTTTAATAAAAATTATCATCATAATAATGCATGTACAAGAAAATCGTATATTAATGTACGACGCATACATTATTTTTTTAATACACTACGACTATATATTCTATTCATCACAAAATATACGTATATATATATATATTATAATGTAATATGAATTATGATTTATTTCCAGTTGTCGGTTCTTTGTCGTTTTTATATTATGTCCCACGTATATCACACACACACACACACATGTTTTAATATTATTATATACCGATATATCTATATTATATATTATTATGTGCAGTATACACCGATGGCAGTGAGCACGAATAGGGATTTACGCAATACCCTTTGGAGAGAAAAAACTCCCCCGCGTTGCGCCTGAACAATAGATGTGTACGTTTTTACCCTGAAGCCGTTTTCGTCGTTAATTATTACTGTACAGAGTATGCGCGTCTATATTACGCAATAGGTTTTCGATTTCAGTTCTCACATCTCTCATCTATAATAATATTACATAGCAAACGAGGTCGTTGATATTATGACGTTTTCTCGCACAAACGCACACACACACCCGCGCGATATTATTACATATTATTATTATTACGACAACGATCATCGTCGTTTGCCGCCGCCGTTAATGGAGCGTAAAATTTGTCTGGGCGTGTCCGGCTTTCCGTATAGGTACCCAATACATAATATGTATTATACATTGCAGATATCCTGACGACGTTGTCGCCGGTCGTCCGGAACTCCTCGTACATGGAAGGAAAGTGACGACGCGAGCGATGAAAGAGGGCTCATCACGTCGAAATGAAGACGATAATAATATTCTTATAGTTCGCTGCAGACCAACCCATCTGTAAATATTTTTACAAACGAAATACGAATACCTATAGGCAAGCAAGCAGGCAGGTAGGTACATGTTACCAACGCCGCTGCGGAAAATATGACGACGTAATAAAAACGAACGCTGATCGGCCTGTTTGTAGTTTGTTTAATTATAAACAACCGTAACCGACTGCGTTTTCGCATTAGGCATATATGTGTATAGTAACCGCAGTGGTTATTATGGTCTGTTCGTCCGTGTGTCCCTACTTGATGTCTAGTTGAAATCAATTACACTACACTAGTAGTGCGGTTTCAATCGAATTTTCAGTTTAAATTACTTTAATTTCAAGATAAAAAGGAAACAAAGTAGGAACATTTCATATACCTATTATAATACAAATACATATACAGAAACCCGTGGTCAACCGCAATACGCATTATATCTGTAGTATTTTCTAAATAAAATTTTTATTCGGTAACATTGTTATGCAAATAATGAATCTTTTCTTTACTGAAATAGGGGTGAAGAAAGTTGAGACTCCAGTGTCTAGTTAAGATTTAATTTACAACAATATATTGGCTATTGGATATTGACATATTGTCATCAATTTATCTATATTCTAAGACTTGTTCTGATGAATATTCGGATATCGTTTTATGTACTCTGTTCGATTTTGTTTCTCTAACGAATTGTTGTACTGAATAGTTACAGGTCGCAGGTGAACTGTCATTGACAATAAAGAAAATTCCAATGTATTCTTTGTTCCGGCAAGTAAATAGCTCGCAATATATGGGGACATTTTTATTTCCCAAGAATTTTTATTATTGCGAATCAGTCATGTGTACGAGTTGACTTTTCCTTCCTTTGACAATGTTATTTAGGTACTTTATTATTGTGTTAATATTATTAGTTTATTGTTAAATACTTATAAAGTTATGAAGTTGTAAATATATAATAATATATTATTATTTATAGAACTTTTTTATATTACTATTATAGAACAAATAAATAAATTTTAATTGAAATGTACGTACAAATAATATCTTTTTGTTGGTAAATTTACATAATAATATAATAAACATTATAAATTATCCATTTTCGTAATTTTTTATTTTAAATAATTTCTTGTTGCTTTTAAAGTGTAGTCGTAAGTTTATTGTTTGTGTTACAGTTTAGACTACTCGTTTTTCCATTATAGAGTCGAAGTATGATTATGGAAACCGGTCGGTAGAGACTTCAACAGTCGTTATTATTGACGTCACTAAATGTGCACTACTGCACTAGCAGTTTTCTTCGAACAGATGACACACCAGACATCGTACAAATTGTACACATATGTAACTTGGCAGAAAACGTGCGTGGGCTTTTTTTAGTTTGTTTAGATATCTTCATCCAATATTTTTTTTAATAACTTGTTTCGGAAATTCCAAAAAAATCAATGCGTATCTAAATAGTTTAATTGCGTCATGATGGGCGTCCGGTGAATAAAATAATTTCGGAAGTGAATTTTCTTGCGACCTGTTATGTAAATGTTACCGCGGGCTATTCATTAAATATCCGTAAGAAATAATAATATTTTATAGTCAAGCAACACACGTTGGTAGTATTTTGAGAAGTTATTTGAGGTTCACTAATATTTTTTTTTTTAAAACTTTTGTGTACTTAAAATATAGTAGTTAGGTACTGGATTTTTATAGGATCTAAAGTATTTGTTTTTTAACACAGGTCGATGGTTAATAGGCCTTAATATTTTATAATATAACAACATAAGCTTGTAATCAATTTTCAAACAGAAATTCCAAGGTCGGTAAATTCACTACCTATATAAGGTGTACATGTTGTACTTACTGTGCAGCCGCACAAAAACACGTGTTAATTGTTTGTATCAAGAGATTTAGCAACATGTTATCGTTGATCACTTTCCAGTTGTCACATTAAAAAATATGTGTATTGTTTACGTTGCGCTGATGATTACCAAACAAATAGTAAATGATTTACATTTGGTTGTAAAATCTGACACTAGGCCGAGGTCAAGGTTCATTGAGACGATGCGCGATGGTAGATTTGTATAATATATAGGTATGTAACTTTTGAATTTTCATTCATTTTTTAAATGGAATTGTAAATAATATTCCATTTTTAATGTAGCTCCAGGCTTTTCTGAATGGTCTCCGGTGGAAAGTAGAATCGACCGATTGCCAAACGTGGTTATAAGTCGGAAATTATGTAACAACATTTTGTTTAATCGCCAAAATACTTTGTCATGTACCGGTTTTTATGCCGGCAGCTACGCATCTTAACACAAACATAGGTATACATATTATTATCAGTTATCACATACACGAACAGGAAGTTTTTATTTGAAACATATGACTGGCAAACCGTGTGACTATGTGAATTGGGACTAATTTTCAATGTAGGTACCTACCTTCTGCAAGTGTAAGCGGATTGCAAACAGTATAAAATCGTTTTAAAATAATTAAATAATATTATATTAAATAACTCATTACTCATTATTATTTCATTTTCAAATGATTTGACGTATGATTGGGTTTCAAATTTAGTCTTATGTAAGCATATAATTACTTATCATCGGACATACTAATTTATTTCGTGATATTATCCTTGAAGTGTCTTTTCAACTTCGGATTACTAAATAACATAGCGGTTAAGATGTACTATGTACTGCGTATATATTGAATGTTATGTCACCCCAATTCAGATGTTTACTAAAATCGTCTATTAAAAAAAAAAAACATTGGGTAGGTAGTTGGATTTTATTGATGAACTCATAAAAAAAGGTTTTTGTGAAGTATTCTAACCCTCGTCAGCTTGTACGGTTTGTCCTTCAAAAACAAGTGTTTTAAATCTTAGAACCTGCTACAAATTACAAAGAAAAGACCCTAACCATTTTCCAGCCAACTGTTGACGACAAACTGTATGGTTTACTGGCACATGGATAAATGTTATTTGTTGGTGAGTAACACACTAACACCCCTCCTCCCGACTTGAATAGTTACTTAATTAGTTTATTACTTATATCTAATTGGTATGCTAAAAGATATGATCATTGTATTGGTATTATAATTTCTTATAACTCATAAGTAATAAATGATTAATTTACAAATAATATTAATGTTGTAAGTTTTATTACACCAAATGACTAGGTACCTCTATTTTAATATCATACTGTACATAATATATTGTACTTATATTATTATAAATAAATATAATAAATTATTATAATAGCTGATGATCCACCTACTTAACATGCTAAAAAAATCACATTCGACAATATACAAGATCAATAGTTAGGGGTCCGACATCGAATTTCACACGGGTGCAAAACGCAAATAATATGGGTAGTAGGTTTGACTACTATTGAGTATAATATCCTTTATATAAGAATATATTTGTGTATATATAAATTAATAAAGAATTTTAAGAAAAAAAAAAGTACCTATTGCAAATAATTTTGGTATCGCGTTGCCACAGATCATATTGTATCGTACATTATCCGACAATTTGTGTGGTGTATAAATGGGTTAAGACTTATAATCAATAAATTCTTTGGTAGTGTTAAAGTTTGGTTCAAATTGATAAAAAGATAAAAATCAATTAACAGCGACGATTGCCTAAATGCTCAATAAGACCCAATCATAAAACAACCATTACGATGTGGTAAGTATTATGGTATTTGACGAATGGCGATTATCGGAGGTAACGATCGATAAACATATTTTAAGTCGTCGCAGTAATTGCTGATTGTGCACCGTTGAAATTCGAAATGCTGATATGCTTTGAAAATTAGCTAATTATTGTGGTCCCACCTGGTAGGTATGTTCGAGGAATGGGTGACTCGGGGCGCTGTTATTTAGAAATCATGATCAAGAAGGTGGTGTAATGGTCGAAAAAAAAATATGTGAGATTCATGTTTTTCCTAGAACTCAATTCTCACGGAATAATAATATTATACACAATTTATTGTTTACATATTATAATACCCATGTGCTGGTGTGCGAGTTTGGTGTACGATTTAATTAAATTAATAAACGATTAGTCAAAAACGAAGACAAAACAAAAAAAAGACACACATAGGTAATATGATATAACAATATAATATTATGTATAGAGAGAAAGAGATAATTTATTTATCTAAGATTAATCTACGCAAATTTAAAAACATACCGAATTCGTGACGAAAACCATTCGAAATACATTGTCATTGAATGTCCCTTGACAATGTTTAAAATCACCACAGCACAGCAGCAATACACCGATAAACGATTACATCGTTACGGTGACAACAATATTAACTATTAAGAATAATAATGCGCACTAGGGATGATAAATAATAAAATGCACACACACATACACTCCGCAAAAATCGCGACGTACAAACGACGCGAAGAACGAACGACACGAGACGGATGGCACTCGAACTTGAACTGGCCGGCAACGCAGTCCAGCACACTCCAGCCGCTTCCTCGTTGTACCGAGTCGTGTCCTCGGCGCTGGCGCCATCTATCGGCCAGGCCAAGCAAACGCATCTTGTATTTCGAAGCAATTTTATTACGCACCAAAACATAAACGAAATATCGACATAGGTATCGGATATTATTATAATAATATATATTATTGTGCGTGTGTGCACATTGCACACGTTTATACATTATACAACACACACGCATGTTATTATGGCCAAGACGAACATGCGAAAATCATCCTTTTTCCGCACCGCTTTGTACGTGCATAATAATGATGGTAATAATACTAATAATGGTAGGTAATAATAAAAACATCGTCATCGCCATCATCTATTATTATGCAACTCATAAAATTGACCGATTACCATGGGGGCTAAGTATAATAATATTATCATACAGATATATAGGATTCCTATCTTCGGAAAGCCCTCGGGTGGTGGTGGAGTAATCTAGTTTTTTTTTTGTGAGGTAGAGGAAACAAGTTGGTGCTATTTTTTTTTTTTAATATTCGCCATCTCTTTACACGATTCCCGGACACACAGCAACGCGGCTTGATGCAAAACAAAAGTGTATAATTGCGAAGGCCGCTTATAATAATAACGACCGCAACGATGATTATACCTAATAATCGTTTACAGTTATAAATCGGCCAAAGTGAGTATAACAATTTATTACATATAAAAACACGCATGCATGTAAAATATGTTTAAGACCAAGACCGCTTCGAAGTTGTGCGAGTGTTAAGTTAGAACCTTCCTCCTACACTTTGTCCATCTGACGAATCTTAAATTGTAGAGCTCAATTTGAGTATATAATTGCCAGTTGACTTTTGAATATCTTAGATTCGAAGATACATGGCTAAAGTTAACGGGGGGCTATTATGCACATACTACAATTTTCCACTTGAACAAATGTAAGATTAAACTTAATTTACAAGCAATATTGCAAACATTGTAATCAGTTTTTTCTAAGTATTGTAATGTACCTAATTATTTATATAGTTTAATTTGTATTCATTCAATTTTAGTTGAAAGTTACACCTATATCTTGCCGTTTTTATCACACCACATTGAATAACGTTAGAACGTAAGAAATAAATTAGATATTTTATAAACATATTTTTGAAAAAAAAATTGAACGCCCACGAAATACGAGGATCAGGTCAAGAGCTACTTTTAATAGTGTGCCGAAAAAATTACGGGAAATCACAGTATTTACAGGTAGAACTCATGGACACAAATTACATACGACGTTATAATTATAATATTATTGTTGTTGTCGTTGTGCTGTTTTTGCACACCGCGAACGCTGCTCAAGACACGTTTTTATTCTTCTGCTGCTGAATAAGACCGTCTGGATTGCTGCAGGACAGTATAGGTATAGAAAAGTATATATATATGAGGAAAAAACGCGTTACACGGCGATTCACTCCAAATGACTCATATTCGCACACGCACAGCAAGATACTATATAATATTATGTTGTAGGTTGTGTTTGAATACTGTAATGGTAGTAGTGTTAATGCGTTATAATATATTTAAATATCGGCGACACGGATTGAATTACGCCGTACACGATTTTTCGTGTAATTAAATTCTTTTTCTGAGTAAGTATCATATGACTTATCTAGTATTCGTTTACTGTTGTGTACTTGTGTCGAAGTATAGGTGCTTTGGAATTAATTGTACGCGACTAAAATCAAGCGCTGTATATCTTGCAACTATACCTACATCACTGCAGACTGAATTAAATACAATATTAAATATTATACTGAATCTTCGTATATTATATGTTTGGTGTTAGAATATACAATATTTCGACTGATTTTTATTACTTTACTGAATGAATATACCTAATATATAAAACATATGTTCGTACCTAATTAATATAATATTCTTATATATTGCCTCATATAGGTACCTATATTATATGCTGCAGGTGGTAGGTATAGCCGTATAGGTACTTTGCTAAGTCATTTATTTCATCTATTGATTATCAAACTGCAGTAAACTTAGATAATCATAAGTTGTTTGCAAACGGGTGCCGCCTATATATTTATTTTTCACTTTTTTTTTTAAATTTATAGAATTAGATAAGTCGAGGACCGAATTGTACAAGTACACCATAGGTTTAGAGTTTGCCAAAAAAATCATCTAGTCATAAAATATACTGTCCAATAGATGTAAGCATACACAATAAGCTATAACATTTAATGTGTAGTAGTGTTTACTGTTATTAGATATTCCCTGGGAGGTAATAAATTTATTTTATAATTATTATGTTGTTTGCTAACCGCTTTATCTCAACAGAAACATTATTATATAATTATTTTTTTCTAATATCGATCCTTTAGTAATATTTCTCGTTGAATACTATATGAATGTTTTAAAAAAAAATTATCACAAGCTGGTGTATAAAAAAGTGTAATAAGTAATAACTCATAAGAACAAAGTATATACGCTCGGATATGAAATAATCGTAGTATTGTGCAAAAAATTAAGCGGTTGAAAATATTGAGCGTACTTTTATTATATTATAGGTATTAGGTATAGTGTTTATGTGTAATAATATACGGACTCGTCTCTACGTCTCTATCAATAATAAAGAATATAACACGACGGTGGGTGGAAGATGTTTATATATGACAATGGACAACTACTCATTGTCGAACGACTAGAATGAAACGAATATATCTGTATAATATTACAATACGTACACCGAAGGCGTTTTGTTTACAAAAAACACAAAATAAATTATAATATTTTGTGTACGGTTGTAAAACGTATACGTGATTTGTGGACTGAATAATCGTGTGTGCGCGAGCGTTTTCAATGAACTTGGCCCGAATATTACGAGAATACCGCAGCTAATCTTCGTACGCACGAAATTATTCAACGACGCACAGCCAAAGACTAAACACAACAGTCAACAACGCCGAATCTCCCACCGACGGATCCAGCCGATCCAGGAGGTATATAATATTACTAATAATAATAATAATAATATAATCTCACGGTTTTTGAAACGTATTAGCCGAATCTATTAGCTCCGTTCGTCACATTATAATGTTTACCCCGTGGGCCGCGAGAATTTTATTTTTTCCCTGACGATTTGCTGCGCGCGCGCTCTGCACACACGTACGACCTACTACATATAAACTTCTACGTGCACACTTTTTTTTTTATACATATATGAGTGACGAGTCTCGTATTATATAGCGAGCCGATAATTACGGGTTTCCAAAGATTACTGGTTCCTGCAATGCAAATATATGCGACGGCGGCGACGACGACGACGACGAGTAAAATCAAAACGTAATAATAAACGAGTGGAAGTCGCCACACACACTCACACACCACACCACACACACAAACACTGTATATTTAATAGCGGTATCGGTACGATAGATAACTATCGTAAAAAATAAAGAAATGTGCATTTAATCCAGCCATATGTGTGTATACGTAAATAGGTATACATTACTTAATGCTGTAGGAGACGCGCGCCGATACCGGTCAAAAGTCTTGTGCAAACATCCCTTGGGGCAAGATATATCTGGCTGCGATTTATCGGTCGACAATATAATATTATAACATCTACGTAGATATATTATAATATGATGGCTACGGTATACATATGAGTATTATTATTATACTGCATGAAGGTTTTGGGCTAATCGCAAAATGTAACATTGTATAGGGGGAAACGATCTCGTTATTGAGCGAGTGGAATACATTTATAGACTATATTATCATCGGCGTGGGCCCGGAAGACATGTCGGGCGATGGAAATCTATTAGGTAAATCGTGTGCAGCTTGTGCGGCCAGCAGCGATTTGTCGAACAATATTCGCAAATTAAATAGATTTTACGAATTGCACGCACGGTGCGAATAAAAATAAGACCTAACTGAGTACGTCATATTGATGCTTTGCAGCGAATCTGACAGTGGGTTAATAACTTATCCGCGTCTCGAGCCCACAGCATTATTATACATATATTATACAGATGTACATTATATATAGACGGGTATTTCATACGCAATACACACACGCACACACATATATATATTTTATATATTATGGATTTAATCGCTAAAATACGCGTCCTTGATGGCTGGCAGGTCGAATTTTTAATTATTCTGGAGAAGACAAGTATAGCATATACTCGTATAGCGGCGGGTCGTAGCTCGGGGGGCCATCGTATATAACGCGAGGCGAGGCACACCTCTCGCGGAGGGAACTATGGCTGCTACCTGCTATATAATAATAATAATAATATTATTATATTATTATATACCTATTGGCTCTGGGCGCACGGAATGTGGACTGATGTTGCGTATACTATATAATATATAAATACGTCCTATCTGCTGCTGCTGCTACGGTGGTAGTGGTGATATTACTGCAGCGTAGGCGTCCGTAATGAAGTATTCAATTATAATATTAAAAAAACTGTATATGTACCCATACACCGGTGATAGAATTGTATATCTATACACGCACACATATAATATCGTGCGTGGACGATTGAATTTACACCGTTTGATTTGGTCCACATTTCGTACTGTCTCGAACAGTTAATAAGTGTTTACGTGCATTAAGTTTTTTTCACTGGTAATACGCCCTTGAATGTTAATAATGATGTAAATATATATTAATAAGCTCTGTACCGAAATCGTCTTTCGTCATAATATAGGTACAAGTGACCACCAACAGGTGTGTGTATGTGTACACCCATATATTATATTATGTTATTTATACTATAACTGTAATGTAATTGCCGTTGCACAATTCCCGGCCCTTCTACATTAATCACGCATAACTAATTTTTGAAATATTATAAATTTGTTGCCAACAACTGCACACAGGAAATAAACATCGTAAGATTAAAACATAAACTGGCTTGAGAATATACTGCCGAGGTCGTTTTCAAAAACAATTTGCCCAATAGACGGAAAATATATTTACTAATGGCACATCAAAAATCAAAATTAAAATGAGATTTTGCAGTATACATATAGGAATGCAATGGGTCAACTATGGTCATTCCCATTATTACTATTTTTTTATAGAAGGTTTATACAGCAAAACCATCAAAGCTTTGCGTGCAGATAGTCTGCTGCTGGCAATGTCATATGTGAGGGTAACAAAAAGAAAAAAAGAAAAACCAATAACTAGCTCAATAACCTCTGTCCAGTTTTAATCTAAATGGAAAATAAAACGATTTTATGTAAATATCATTAAAGATATTTTCAAATAATAAATGCGACTATTTGTATACGTATGTGTTCGCGTTTAATATGCAAAATAGTTTCAGAACGACTACGAAGTGGGAATTCGCGGTATTTTAATTGTTTTTATGGTTCTATTCATTACATTGGTCGACCTAAACCGCTCTTTGTAATTCCTGAGGTAAAACGTCGTAATGATGACCATAACTTCAAAATAGAATTACTTACAGTCAGGACCTGATTTAAGCGAGTACTTAAGTGATTAGTCCCTGGCCTCTAAATTTGAGAACCTCAATGTTTACTACATTTTGATTTTTTTTTTATAAGAGATAATTTACGATTTTGTGTGAGACCTTTTATACCTAAGTCTCTAAATCCAAAATCTGCGAAACCAGTGTCTGCGTACGGTATACACATATTTAAGAGTTTCAGAAGTTGAGATTATTCCAAAAGCATAGTAGATACTACCAACAGTAGGTACACGCATTATAATAATATACGAACATAATATTGTAATAATGCATGTTTAACCTCACACACCTTGTGCGTTTGAATTTTCGTCCGTCCCAAAACAAGTGTGGGTAAAAGCAAAAAATGTGTTTTGGCCAAACCTAGATTGCGAGTATATAATATAATTATACATATTACACATGAAACAGTACGTAAAATATTATCAACGCGCGCAGCAGCCAAACCGGTTTAGCGTCATTGGCGATACTTGGAGGATAAAACTCGCCATAAGAATATCACACGCGTGGCTAGCCGATCCGACGGCATCAAACCGAATTAGAAAACGCGTATGCGTGTTTACTGTTTACTCAACTAGATTAGATTTAAGTATATTTGCATGAATTGAAATAAATATCAATTTTAAGACAGGCGCGGAATCAAAACTTTTTTACGATCTCCGCCATGCTTATAGAGCAATAAGGAGTGGTACCGCGATGATAGTGATACCGGCGGTCGTGAAACACTATAATAATAATATAATCTAGTGCCCTTTGATAGCTCTCGAGTTCACGGTCACTTGTGAACATGACATCTACGTTTTTCATTTTTTTTTATCACTGTTTGTACTCCGCATTGGTTGAAATCTAATGACAGTGTAATTGGTCACTGGTATATAACTTTTTAATGACCGTCTGGCGGTCTAGAGGTACCCCCATCGCGCTTCTACAGGGGAGTTCACTTCTTCGGCTCTTCCTATATTCGGCCGTGATACGTTTTTAATAGTCCTAGTTCTTTCGTGGTCTAAATGGTTTGTTTGTTTAAATTGGTTTCCAAATCGGTCGGAAACTATTTTGTTAAAACGTCTTTGTATGTATAGTTTAACGAAATTACACATATTAGACGATATTAGTGTGTACAATGTTTATATTGTATATTATACTGTATGCCTACGCAGTCACGAAAAAGGTAGCTACATAATATTGGCGTGTATTACACTAGTAGGTACATCAGCAGTGTAGCACTGACGAGACGATGAGTACGATCGTATGAGTACCTACCTAGCTTAGACCGTGCATGGTGCATAATATGATTGTGGTATGCAATTGTGCATTTTATATATTTATATGTACCTACTTCTATATTTTCTATTAACCAACACCTGTTGTTTCTAATATTCACCTTCAGCGGTTTCGGTTACGACTGGCATACGTCAGAGCTTCTTATTTATACACAAATTTATGTTCGGTATTATATATAGTGAGGATTATCAATATTCCAAGAGCATATATTATTGTAACCAAACACGTCGATCCGTATGCCACACGATATTATAATAGTCGGCTGTATATTATAGAATCAAGGAGGGTTGTATATATTATTTCATTATTTTGATGATGCGGCCCTCGTCCAAATCCATCATTTGCATTCCAGACGCGTTCGTAACCATAGAAATAATATAGCCATCGAACCGATTGACAGAGATAATAATGACGAAAGCAGACTATGGAATCAAACATTTAAAAATATCAATATATATCGTTTGCTTGATCTTTGGTAGTTGGTAGTTAGTTTTTGGGTTTTTTCAGGGTAAGAAATTATGTATTTAATTTTAAACCATCGACCATCGTGTATTAAATCAATTAATTGATGCATTTATAAATAAATAAAATAGAAAAATAACATTTTTAATTTAATTATTAGTAATACCATAATTGGTTCATATGTACATAATAATTAACCATTAATTATATTTGTCGCAAATAAGGTAGGTTCTTGTTAGTTATATTAATATTTTATACATTACCTGAAATGGTTTTAAATATATAATTACTATTTTTAAATATTATTATTTTGATCGTATAGTATTTATTTATTATTTGGTTACTTGGATTTAGTTCAAGGTAATCCTTGCTATTTAAAAATAATTTTTAACAATTTCATTGATTCATAGCTTATCCCCGAAGCAATATGAAACACAACATCGTTATTCAATATTATTTGTTCATAGAATTAATGACGATTATAACATAATATAGAGAATATTATAGAGATGAGATTTTTGGATATGTACAATGTACATATTTTATAATTATTTCGAAATCAATTAAATTGTTAATGTCCTTCAAGTTGTACGAGTTTTATAAAAAATAATTCAATTCTTAAGATACATTATTTATACAAGGTGATTATGTTAGAAGAAGTTATGTATAATAATACTAATAATATGTAGTATGTACAAATTATTAAATTATTTAAAAGGGCCTGGAATCTGGACATTGCCACGAGACAATGTCAACCGTATTTAACTTGCAGTAAAACCAAATCAGTAAAAGTCAGACTTAATAGGGTAGGTTTTTTACGAGTAATGTTTAGTGTAATTTACATGGCTGAGAGTGGGTTATATTTTATTACTGCTGTTGTTATTGTTGAAGTCCAATAACAAGTCTGTGTGATAATAATTATTATTGTAATACAAAAGACAAAAAGTTTTTCATTCTTTATATTTTATTATAGTGTTAGGTATTTATCATTATATATTGAAGCTAAATCTTCACAAAGTAAGTGCAATACCTCCTAATAGTTTAAACAATTAAAACATGTACTAGGTATCACTTTTGGTTGTGGTTATGTATCTTATATAAATAATAATGATAACTATATAGACACTGATTTATAGAAATCTCTATATTATTAAAAAAATTATTTGCAAAAACATATTATATATTACATTAGTGAAGGAAGGCGAGCGATAATGTTATACATAATATATCAATATTACACTTACACATTGACACGAGATCCTTTTACACGTAAAACCAATTTTGCTTTTTCTTAAAAGAAAAAAAGTGTTACCAAATGATCCGTAAACGGTGGTGGTTTCTTCTGTACAATACTAACATGGTTTTGTCATAAAACCTACAAGGTCTTTCGATGAAGCGAAGCGTGCTGTGGCGACAATCATGACGGACGGCATCCAGCACTGACGCCAAAGGTGTGTCGTACCAGCGAATATATCGGAAACAGCGACGATGCCCAAAACGGATAAAACTGAAAATTACTCATGTGGTGGCAGGAGGGATGGGACAAATATAGTCGGGAGAAAAGAAATATATTATGTTCATGGGGTCTGGTGGTGCCTCGAGATATTCAGACGTCTGGACATTGGTCGCCGACCGCTATTATTATTATACCTACAACCTACCCACCGGTCGATTTATATTTAATATTATTATATGTCTAGATATTTAAAGAGGAGGAGGACGACGACGACGACGAAGACGACTCCAACGCAATAATAAAAAACTCTCTTCGGTGATAATCACAAATACTCATGTTACTACGGTATGATGTACTATAAGTCTATAATGGTGTACCTATATAGTATAATATATATATGGCTGTTTAACCCTCTCTCTGTCTGTCTGTCTCACAATCTTTTTTTCGGTATAGTATCAAATACTATTATGTTATCCTGTACCATTATATACATTACCTACCCTCAAGAAACGTAATTATTTTATTTTTATGGTTTTTTTTTCTATTCGACGACGACAACCATGTAATCCTCCGGACAGACTATATGTATAATGTTATATACGACTAAACCTGTAACGCATTGAAAATATATGAAATACCGACTGGAATTACGCCGCAAACAAATAACACGCATTATACATATATCTGAGTTGTACTGTCGTACTTCACTGGTTTTTCTCCCGGTGCTCCGACAGCATGTGTGTGTGTGTGTGTGTGTGTGTGTGTGTGTGTGTGTGTGTGTGTGTGTGTGTGTGTGTGTGTGTGTGTGTGTGTGTGTGTGTGTAACGGGTAGGCGCGTGTAAACCAGATCCGAACGCGGGCGAAAACTGGTCCAAGAAGTAATATTAATAACAAGGGGCCTCGACAAAAATTATACGTATACACATCACATACGGCTGATGTAAAGTCCATTACGCTCACGTTGTCCGTCATTATTATTATTATTATATTATATAGGTATATACTTTATACTGCAGCTGATAGGTGTACGTCGGACCATCGGACTGCACGCACGATGAGGAGGAAGCTCAGGGTTAAATTCCGACCGGGGCAACCGCCGCCACCGCGCATTACAAGTATATATGTACAATAACTTACAAACATATATATATATATTATATACACACACATATAATATGCAAATCACTGGTATTAAAGATACATACACAGATATGATAGGGCGTATAATGGTGCTTGGACAGTTTTTAAGGAACAGGAGACGGACAAATATTTTGGCATATATATTTTTTTTTTTCGTGTCAATCGGTTGGTTATTGCTGTACATCTTATTTATACTCAAACATACACAGATGTATGTATATGATGTAAAGGTACCGATACGCGAAGGTCGATAAGGTCGTTTCGTGCGATTCGAGTATCCGAGGATGTCTGTAGGTATTCGGTAAAAGGCGTGCCGCTCATACTATATGTTTACGCATGTTTTTTTTTTTAAGTAAACAATTATTATAAGAATCGAGTTTGCAGTTTTATTTACGTGGGGTTGTTGTTTGTAATAAACGCAATAAAATCTGACTGCGATATAACATATGCGCGTGATGGTGATGATTGATGAATCACGAATATATATTATACAATAAACTGGCTACACTTTTGGTACTGCTGATGAATGGAATGTTGCATTAATTTATTTTTTTAAATTATTTTTTCGTTAATCATTAAAACTATTTCTATAAATTCTTAGTAAATAGATATGTAGTCAATATTTACTTCGTGTCTCAGTGACTCTATCTTTAAGTGTTTACAGTATAATATTTAAAATGTGTACATTTTATACCTAGTCATATTATTATCTTACTAGAACCAGCAGAACGAAAACAATAATTTATAACAATTAAAATACTACCTGAATCATGATGTCACGCATTGCACGTTAATTATTAGTTTTTATTTTAAATATGTAAAACTATACGTATAGATACAGTGCTACAGTATGATTCAATATTATTTTCATTGCTATCGTCGAAAAATAGTTTTGTGACGATAAAAATGAGAATTAAATTGATTTTTTTCTAATAAAATATGATCACAAAATATTCGACATTTTTTACCGTTCCGATTTTTTTGAAAAAGAAAATACTACATTACGTCAATATATCACATTACGTCAATTTAACAAAAAAATATTTACCACAGTATTATGAATGGATATAATAATTATTACACTATAAGCTTTATCGTCTTAAATATAATATGTAAATTGATTACAACATGCACTTGATTCCTTTTTTACTTTTTACATCTATATACAATATACATATTTAAGTGTTTTAAATTAATATTATATTTATATTTTACATCGTTTTATACATATTCAAATTTTGACGGGCGATAAATTAGAATACACTCTTTAGACGTTTTGGTTTATAGTATAGGTATACAACTATGGTACTACAACTATCTACACATTCAAACTTCAAAGTACTCAAACTACTCAATACGACATTTATCTGTTCGACTGTTCACAGCTATTAATCTCATTACGCTTGTAATAATTACTTAATATGGCGGGTATATAACTAATAACCAGTTTTCGTAGCGTATAGAGTCAATGCAACCATTAATAAAGAAACTTTGATAAAAATATATAACGATACAGCCGATACAGGTACCTATAGGTAGGTATATTTGATATAGCAGCTGCAGTCGCATAACCTGAATTCATATACTGAAATATAATATTACGCAAGTGCAACGTCAAACTATATAGATTATAATTTATATGTATATAAACAAACAGTGTTCACATTCACGAGAAAAGGAGTTTTAACATTTAAATGCGGTGAAAAAATATTGTGACAACTAGAAATACAGCTATTATTTTAAGTTTGTCTAATTAAAACGTATTAGAAATTATAATAATTATGTTATATTTGTCAAAATATGCTACTATATGGGAGTATCTAGGTATTCTAAACAACCTGGCTAACCTATATAATTACGAAGACTTCATGAGTGGATTAATGATTATAATGACTATATATTAGACACACATGTGTCAAATATAGTGTTGATGTTTTAGTTGGACTGCTTAAGGCCATAAGGATGTTTTTTTTGTAAACTGCATGTTTTTTCTCGTTGTCACTGCAACCCCATTTTTATAATTTATCAACTAATAACCATATTATTACCTATATCACCTAAAACAAAACGCATTTCCATTGATAAGCGAATATATAGATAATCTATAGGTACTGAGAATATGTGATATACTACCTCGGTAACATGTGTATAGGTGTATAATTGTATTCTAGAGTACCTATATTATATTTCCTTATAGATCAAATATATCGCTGCTGCAGCTACAGCATCGTCTTTATAAAATTATTGTATTGATAGTTTGGGCATCAACCACGGTAATTAATATCAAAATGAAATATGCAATGGATAGGATTATAATTATCTCAATTTTTATAGTATGATATAATATAATAATGGCAGTTGAAGTGGCGACTATTGAACTTTAAAAAATATTATCTTTTTCCACTGTGGCGTCGTAAGGCAACGGGTTTTTTACATTATTATATTAGTGCCTATAGTGGTATCTGGTACCCACTACCTATATAAAATTGTGTGTGTGTGTGTGTGTGTGTGTGTGTGTGTGTGTGTGTGTGTGTGTGCGCGCGCGCGCGCGCATATAATATTATAATGTGTATCCGGGCGGCGACAGACACACAAGCCGTTGACAATTTTTCTCGCATTTATACTTTACTCGCACGCGGCTGCCGTTAATTAATATTATCATATTATTCATGAATGCGAATAAGAGGCCACCGGCGCGGGAAATGCGACGATTGCGATCGGCAGAGACGGCCGAGAGACTGTGAGCGTGTGCATCTGCACCTACTTGCAGTATTATAATATACGCACACCGCACGCAAACGCGTCCGATTGTGAGCGTGAAACAAACAAACCGTTTAGATAGTCCCGCACGATGAATGGCAGCGGCAACCACAAACCGCTCGACCGTTGTCTAAAAGATATTTCGAATTTGCCAGTGAATTTATTACGCACGTCTGTTTCGCATGCGCAATAATAATAATAATAATAAACGCTGAAAAGACGACGTGGAAACAAAATCGAACGGAGAGGAATAAGTAATAAAAAAAAAAAAAAAAAAAAACGAGTTGCAAAAATAATATTACATACCTATATGTAATGGGTGCGGTATACGTTTAAGCAGCACGCGAGTCGGTATTAGGTGTATTATATAATATACCTAATAATATAATATATATATAGGTGCTTTTACGGCGGCAACGGCAGATGATTGACGATCGACCGGCCGCTCCTCGTCGAACCCCGTGTCGCCGCCGTCCTTCGCTGCTCTCCTCGATCCTTTGCTTGTTACACGATATTTTCTAATATATTATATTATTATAGACCGGCGTATTCTCGTTTTATTATTGTTGTTATGTATGCTATATTTCAGCGTGCGTGTAATACGTGTGCGTTTCGGAGAGTGTGTGTGTGTGAGTGTTTGTTTGTTTGTGTAAGTTATATGGTTAATATACGTGTATAATTATTACTACACAGTATATATAGAGCTATGGGTGAGCGAGTGAGATGAAAATCGCTTTTGCTTTTTCGTTTTAAACTGCAACTGCTGTGGTCCGGCCGGCGGTCGTAACGACGATGATTTAGCGCGCCCAAGAAAATGTTCCACAATTTTACGATTTTTTTACACCAACAAAAGATAAATAACAATATTATATAAAACGTGCTACAGGCTGTGGTATAGCGTAGATATATTATGTATACCCATTATTGTTATTATTATTATGATTCACAATATTCTAATTTGATAAAATATTCGTTATTTATATTAATAATATTGTATATTATGAAATGAGTCAATAATTTCTGCAGTCTGACTTGAAAAACTAGGCTAGGCGTATGACAATGTGTATATATGTATAGTGTATATTGTGCATATTATTATATAAATAACGAATAGTATCCAGAATGAAATAAAGTCATGCATTTTAATCATAATAATAGGTACCTATTAGTATTTATAACATAATTAAATTGTAATAAACAAGGTATTTAGGTATTATAGGGTACCGTCTCCTGGAATTAAAACTCGTAAATGTTAATAACTCGTAGACCCTGTAGTATATAGTTGTAGAAGTCTGAAGACCGTTATAAGTTGTTGTGTTTGGAGAGGTTTTTATTGCGTAAAGAATAAGGACGATGTCTGTCACCCGAGACTGCTTAATTGTTTTCCTTTTCCCTTGTAAAACCGTTTATGATTCACTTGAACGCTATAGTAAAAGACGTTCTCTCTGAACGTGTCGTATACCTACAATATACACAATAAGAACATATATGTAGTTGATACCGTCATAAACATAAGATTTATGTATAACCATATAAACCAAAACAAAATATTATTTAAATAAAAAAACGCATGTACGTTCAAAAAGCGAATCAATTATTTCATGCTCAGTTTTTCGTGTAACTATAGGTACGTATTAGGTACCTATGTGTATACTCAAAAAACGTAAAAACTAAACCTTATACAGCTGGGCCGCGGCCGGTGATATTTGTGAAGTCGTCAGATTTACGTTGCTGCTGGTGTGGTACTGTGGTTCACGTAAGTGTTATATATTTTAATCCGCGTAATATTGATTACGTTTGCAATTTAATTACTTGCGACTCGCGAGCAAAGGCCGTGCCACAATTATTTACAACGACAACTATATAAAATACACGTGGCTCCTTATAACGTTATTCTTTACTCCCCATCATCGTCAGACACATTATTATATCGCTAGGTAGATATAAAATATGTTACCGCCGTAGTTTTTCTCGTATATTTTTTCGAGTAAATATAATCCGATACGAACGTGATTAATATAATATATATTATACGGACTCACGGCTCGATTAATAATAATATGACGCAGGAAATACGTGCGAGTATATACGATAGTGACGCGGTCAAGTGGCGGGCGGGGTATCTGTATAAAAAATTCGATAAATCATATACCCACCCCTTCGTTCGTTTTTTATGCGTCGTAGCCTAGCTAGTCTTGAATAAAATTAAACAGTGTGGCTGCATGAATAAATACGACGCATTGTATAATGTATATATAGGTACATATATACTATATAGACACGTATACAAACGCGTTAATCATATATAGGAACCCCTTACGATGCATAATGACTTTTGAATGAAATGTTCAAGTGGCTAGTTAAACAAATAAACTATTATCATCACGGCAAGTGTCAAAAACGCTGACGTCCGGTTTAATTTTCGTCTTTCGAGAACTATTATAATATATTCATAACAAACTTCACAGGAAATCGATATGTTTCATCACCACGGTAGAGGACCATTATCGTACAATATATATATACAGACGCGTCTTGTACTCTTGTGCAGGGTTAGTAAAGTTTTAAACTGGTATAATTGTATGTATATCTTCTGAGATTATAATGAAAGGTTCTATAATGATTGCTTTTTTTTTTAAATTACATTAAACAAATATTTCAAATTAATTTATTATAACTACATTGTAGGTGAAGTTCGTTTTCCATATTATTAAATTGGTTGAACATATAATGGATTATGATGTCATCGTGTCATAATAATGTGATTGATTAATTAAAATAATTTTAGTAAAGATTATCATAATATATTCTAATAAATACAATTGTATTATCAAACATTATTTTGAATAAATTTAAGACGTGGTTAAACAAAGATAATGTAAAAGTAATATAGGTAAATATAATAATAATTATAATTTATAATATTGATTAGTAATATCAAGTGGTAAAACTCTTAGATAACTATTAGGTTAAAAAAAACATTTTAATTTGAATATAATTGCATAATTGTTTACACCGGCGGACCAAATCTATTTCGTACCCCCTAAGCTTAATTTTTTGCTAGAGTATACCCATCGTTATAAGTTTTAAGTTGTAGGTTGTAACTATTAAACTTTTTTTACGTAACTTCTCTTAAAATGTAAAAATATATGTATTATATTTAGCGACCGTCGACAAAAAAATAATTAAAATAGCCAGTTATATAATATTTTAAATGTAAGAATTTTGTTCTCACACAATAATCATATTTTGAAATCAATTGACGAATTGATTATAGATACCGATATAAAGTTGAATTTTACTCGGGTACCTACACGAATATGCGGCAATAATATGCTCGACCGGACTAAGTTCATTGCATAAGTTATTATACACATCTTATTATATTATTATTTCTATACTCCATATCTATAAGATAAGTCGTTGGCTATGTTTTTATTTGTGTGACACAATTTTTGATTTTTAATAACATAATATTTAATTTAATTTTCGGTATTCAATAATTATTTTTATAATTTTAACTCATATATTTTTATAATTTTGTATTCGTAAACATACGAGTATATTATATAGATTTTGTTTAGATATTATTTATATTAGCTTTCACGTGAATTTACGGTAGAGACCCCTCTATTCATATTATACAAATACAATAATAGTTTAAATCATTGGGGTTTTAAAAGATCTTCTTCATTATTCGAGTGTATAATATAGATGCTGCGGGTTGTATATTCAAGAACAGACCCCACACATAGTTAGGTGCTTGGTACACTCAACGAAAACACACCGAATTTGATTGTGACTCAACAAATCCTATTAAGAAGAAGAATAAATAGGTACCGGATTTTCTAATAAAGTTTTATTTTTTTCTTTGATCTATATATACCTATATAAGTAAGTTCCTTTGTAAAAACTCTTACGGATGTAATACAAAAAAAATGTACACAATCATGTCTTTATAATAAACCTATATATGACTCAATAATCTGCATCAATGGAAAACGACGATTTTCCACAGTTGATTTATTATAGTACGACCGAATTACATTGTTCGAAGATTTCGTATATATGGATTTGTAGTTTATCCGCAATGGTCCCAAACTCTATTTTCGAAATTCGTGTTTTTTTGTTGTTGCGGATTTTAGAAATCTCTACAATTTATCAAATTCGAATTGACAATAACATAATACATGAAATCGTTAGAATAATATGTTCTCGTATACAACACAATGTTTACCTGCATGTTGGTAAATCAACATAAGGCAGTAAGGCACACGGATATCCGAAGTAATAATACTTCAAAAAAAAAAGGTTGGAATTTGAGATCAAAACGTTTTGTTCTTTCAAGAAAACGCTCACGTAAGACTGCTCATACGCCTACATGGTTATATATATTGCGTAATATATATAGATTTTTTCAAACATGTGCAAAAAAAACATTTGTTCATGAATATTAACAAAATCATCAAGAATAATAAACGCGGCACATCTTTTGGTGCAAGGTCTTAGAAAAAATTACTAGTTTAAAATATAACAAAAACTAAACCGTAGGGATATTGTACCTACATATTATATATTTATTATATACGTTATATTATATAGGTATAGGCTATAGAATTTTTATCATCCATGAATTTTCAGTTACCGATTAAAACATGACGATGGAACACGTAGGAAACTCGTGGTTTTACGACCATCGAATATATAGGCTTGTATAAATTTAGTTTTTCTATCCCTAAAAAATAGTCGTAGCAACCGGTTTTTTGTGCACGTAGTTTAAATCAATATGAACGATTATTATTGTTCAGATCGCATGCATAATAATAATAATATTATAGGAACGTGTTTAACCGCGTATGTATACGATATACCTACGTAAAAAAATTCTCGAGTGCGGCCTGCAGTAAACCGGAGGACAGCAAGAGAAGAGCGATAGTAGTTATTACTATAGGTATAGTATGTACCAAGTTATATTGATCGAAAAAAATCGACACATTAATCCCGTAATATTTAGCATATATATAGTATTTGCCGCAGCTATAACTGCACCAGAAGCAGTATTCATATTAATCATTATTCATTACTATTATTACGCTTTTTGCAAGGTTTCGTCGCGATCCTATAGGTACAAACACAAAATATATTATTATGTAGGTATTAAGAATTCTTGAATTAGCACAGGATGCGCGTGGTGTATAGATTCAAACATATTATTATTGTAACGCCAGTCGAATACAATATTACAATATCATTAGTATTATTACATTGCGACAACAAGACGTCAAATAGCTAAACGTATAAATAAAATATATACACACCCATCACAATGTTCAAAATTTGCAACGTTAAGCGAAACCGCATATTATAATATTATATTAACACACTAGTCACTTGTCACTTGGCGTATTATGTATATACCTCACATATACCTAACACTTACAAGTTACAACTCAACTAGTACTTTAAAAATGTTAGTTTTTAATAATTATTCAATTTTGAAGTTTTAAAGTTGGTACAAATACTTGAAGCAAGTATAATATTTTGAGACACTTATTTACCTATACATTTTCCAATTTTATTCAAAACAGTTAATTATCTGTCAAAATTATTCAAATACCTATATTTAAATAATGAGTGTTTTAAATAATAATTACAACAAAAAAATACTATTTCATAATTCAGCACATAATTTTTAAGAGACAACAATTATAGTCTGTATATTTTTTTAAATTATTAAAATTAATTAAAATCAAGACACATAAAATACAAAAAGGTATGTGGGAATATATTTTTTTCTTAAGTCTTTTTGAATATTGAAAAGTATCTCACTCAAATATTTAACAAAACCTTCAAATTGTCTCTCAATACAATAGATTCTGTAATACGCTATTGCAGTAATACCAATTATATAAATGTTGTACTGTTCTAGTGCGTTGACCATTGAGATAATGATAATAGTTAATATTATAATATGTGGTATATTATTAACATGTATTTTACAGAGTGATTCCTCAAGTATGTTAACCCCCATTTTTCGATTTAATAATGAATTTATTCAAATTTTGATTTTTCGGAACTTATAATTACAATAAGAGTTATAGTTTGAAATACTTGGATTTTTATACCATTATAAGAGTGTATAGTGGAGATGCCAACTTCGTTTTTTTTAAATGAGAAACATTATTTTTTTCCTATAAATTGTTAATCAGATCACTTTAGTTTATGAATTTTGACGTATCTAAATCGAAATTTGAAAGATTAGTTTTTGAGTTACCAGTTTAAAAGATATATGGGGACTATTATCATTTGAAAAATTATGTAATTACTATTTAATCCTTCAACATTTTATAATTTGTAAAAATTTCCTAGTATAATAAATACTAGATCAAATATTAAATTTGTTTTACAGTTTTATAAACCCATTTTTAAGGACTATAATATTATCCTCAGTAATTAAATAACAATTACTCAGAAACTACTCTTTCAAATTTTTATTTATACAACATTTTTCAAAAGTCATCTGCTTAATAGTTAATTAATTACAAAAAGGTTGTTTTTCATTTGGAAAAAAGAAGTTTGTCACCACAAGTCACTACTTAAAATTTAAATGATATTTAAATATAAATATAATAAAATAAAATCAATAAAACATTTATGATCGGAAATAGGATTCTTGGGTTTAAATAAAAATTCAAAAATTCAGAATTTTAATAAATGCATCATTGAAAATAAAATAGGGACAAGCAATCTTGGTGAATCACTCTGTATACAATATACTATGCAGCATGCACATGTTATTTTATATTATCATGTGAACACTATACATAACCGTAATGTGTGCGTGATGATAAAGCTATACAGGCACTTTTATTAGGCATTACACAATGTCGCTAATTTTTACCATTTAAAACTAATCATATATTTCTTTAATAGCCACCGGCCACATTATGTGCATAGTATAAAATTATTATAATATGACAGATGTAGATACAATTTATCATGATGTGGAGGTTGTTAAGGTCAAAAATCGCAATTAAACGGCGTTTTGTCTTACGCGCGCCAATACAATCGCTTGAATCGAACACTCCAGTGAATGGGGCAATAATTAAATACTAATAATTATGAAATACTTAGGCTCTCCGAATATTTTCCGAACTAATATCCACGCGCTCTCATATAAACAAGTGGTTGTGATATATTGTTTTGACGATTCCGCCGTCGACGCGTTCCGGCCTTCCGGGTGGAATAAAATGTCAGTTGCATCGGGCGTCCGTCCGCTGTTATTCGACTACGGTGGCTCGAAACACGATTTCGCCAGCGGTTATAAAAAATTTCGTACAAAACAATTTTATATGCGCACTAACCCTCCGGCGTAAAATTACATAATACTGTTGGGTTTCTGTTTTTTGATTTTATTTTGGTGTGTCGGGTGTTCACGGTTCTTATTATCGTGTATCTGTAAAATGTATTATATATTATACTTGGAGCTACCACTGGACAAACTCAGTAGTCTGCTTGACACAAAAGTTTGTATTATGCCCCGGAAATTATTTGATACCACTTTAAGCCGATCGAATAATGTGCATATTTATATTTTGATGTACACTTGAATGAGTTACTAGCAAATTCTATAAAATAATTAGAATAGTAAAATTTATTAAATGTCTAGCAATTTTTTGATATTATAGTTTCATAGCCCTGGCATATAATTTGCTGGTGCCGAATTGACGAACGTAACAATATGATAATGTATCTCGATTCAATAACGATTTCTACACTGGTCTGAATAAAATTAAACGTTGTATATTTTTTGTTTTTATATCCCGTGTTACTAAAACAAATCGTACCGCCTTGGAGCTTATATTATATATTATTCTGTAGTATGATGTAGGATATATTGTAGCATGTAACATTTCCAATTAGTTTTCGTAACGTATTATATTATATTATTATACACTACCACTGCCATCACAATGACACACGTAGATTGGGTTTAAGGATATTGTTCTATTTTAATGTAAAAAATAAAACTCTAGATTTACGTGTAATGTATATATTATATGACTATAAATTAACCATTTATACGTGCACATATTAAAATACTATGCCTATAATAAATGTGAGTATACGTCTGTGTTAGGTCAGGACGGTGTTATAATATTATAGGTACCTATCCGTATCCCGTATAATATATAACATAATATTAAATCGCTATGCGGGCCATCATCGTTGGCGCGGGCTACTTTCACAGTTTCACGTCCAATACGGTTTTCACCCGAAGGTCGCGCAGAATTTTTGACAACGGGAAACGTTTAAAAAATAAATTAAAAAAAACAAACAACGGACGCCGGTTTACACTGTGGTTGTAATAATGACCGACTGACAACTGTATCAGGTAGTATATAATATGTATATTGTACGTATTATACACGTTCGTGGTGACTTTCGCTACCGCTCGTGAACACGTTATTATACTTATTATCAATATTTACCCGGACCACCGATGTACAGAAGCCACCGCGGTAGGTAGTAGGTACGCAACTTATACGTACGCCCGCGATAATCGCCGCAGCACGTCATAAACGAAACGAATTATGTATACCTATTATAACAGACTATAATTATACACATATATTATTGTAGCGTGTACCACGTGATTAAATGTGTAATGCACAAAAATTATACATCTAACCATAAACCAATACACGGACAGAAAGTCAGTACAACGGATGTTGGTAAACATTATTCTAAATATCATTATATAAACAACCATTTATTGGTGGTTATGGGTATACCAAAGTAATGAGCGATAAGTATGTTCGTTTTCAATGGCTCAATCGTATGCCTACCAAAGTCCGTTAGTGTCCCCCCGTATCTGATCTAGGGTTTAAATCTTCAAAGAAATCGAAAGTAAAAATGATTTGAAAGTGTTTTCGATTCCTAATTCCCACAAACAAACATTTCCACTATAATAAATTAGATATATTGAATGTAAATATATAAAGGTGTTCAATAATTGTTTTGTAAATCATTCGTGCTCGTGAATAGAAGATTCAAAATTCGGATTCTCTTTATATACTGTATATTATATTGTATATGCCATGTTTTCTGTCCGGCAAAGGTGAAGTACCTATAATACCACAGGCTATATTTCATATAGTTAGTAAATAGTTTGTGATAAATGATTATACTATATACTCAATATAGTAAACTCTCGTAGGAACTCATAAAATTTCGACAGCCACGAGACTCAGAATACATTAATTGTTACGGCGGCGACCGCTAAACGTATAGTATCGGTAACAAAAGACCTACAAAATATGTAAATGTAAGTAAGAGGGCAAACGAAAACGAATTTCGGATACGTTTAAGTACATCGAGTAGTTGAATTCGAAACGGTTATGAATTTTCGACGAATCGATTGATGTCCCTTTATTGCAGATAAAATGTCCCTTTATTATAATCTGACAAAACTGCGAAACGCCATTACCTTGGACAGTAATATTTCGTAAAGAGCCTTATAGAGACATGGAGTGCTTAGGTTTGGATTTCGGACACAAGCTCGCTAAAGTCAGCATATTATTATAATAGACAACAGCGCTGGGGTCGTAGAGTATAATATTATTATATATTATTATAATACGGTCGCAATTCTTGTAACAAACAGTTTGGCAGCTTTTCGTGCGATAAATCACGCGGTACCGCAAAGTCGGTATGCGGTCGCCGTCGTATAGGTTATAACTGTGATTGGGCCTACGGCCGAACGGCCGGTCTTATTACGAAAGCGTCCGTCTGTCCGTCCACCTCTCGCTTAAGTTATATATATTAGTTTGTAGTGTTTGTACCTCGGCACGTAAAACACGAATAAATTATCGGCTGCAACGGGAAAATCGGAAGAGAGAAAAAAAAAAGTGAGCATAAAGGCGGTCTTTCACCCGGTTCCGATATATACACAAGTGTAATAGGTACACATAATATACCTATGCCGATGTATTATATTATCATTATTTTTATTATTATACGTTTATATTATAAATCCGCGGAGACACGACCACGCGTCGCCTGTAGTGTGTGCTATGCACGCGTACCTATATAAATAATATTTCTGTGTAATAATAATGCAGGTATAAATTATGAATAATAAATTGCATCGGTGTTTCATTTGTGCAATATGCATGTTGTATATAGTATATTACAATAATGTACCCTGCAACAAGGAGCCAGCAAATATTATACGTGCAAAATATGTATAAATTGTCACGATATAAAAACGCTCTTGTTCAAAAATTATCGTATAGAATTAGTATATAATATTATTGTTTTCATATTGTTTGAAAGAATTTTCTAAAGCAATTGCGTCTAATTTATTATGTTATGTTATTGTATAAATAAATATTTGAATACTTTTTAGGTTCTGAGCGGACCGAGAGAATGTATTGATTTTACTAAGATGTGTGTCTCTCAGCAACATTTTGGATCGTAAAAATTCTCCAATTTTCCAGATCATCATCTTTTCTGATAGAAAAGTGAATCTAGTTGGTACTTTTAAGAGGTCATTTTTCGATTTTCTCAATAGTCATTTAATGCCACCGTTGTCATAATGCCGTTTTCGATAAATCAAAATTTTCCCGTAATGTAACTGTAATGAACTGGCAGAATCACCAAACATAAACATTGACTTAAATATATACTTTTTGTGCATTGATTTAAACAATGTTTAAAGTCAGTGCAACACTCTTACCCACCATATTATTATTTGTGTGTATTCTATCTTCATTCCTTCTCATCCCTAACGCATAATCCGACTTCCCGTTAAATGGAATATTATTTTCGTATCGTCGACTATTAGCTGTTATTATTATTATTATTATAATGCTGCTCTAGGCCCCTGAAACATGATATTATCACCGATATAGTTTAATATCTGTGATGATGATATTATTATAATATTATTATTTATTACGCAACCGAGAAATTATTTACGGACGATTTTTACGACGCAACGCCGCTCTTGTATTATTATATAGACGCGTAAATTCATATGCCAACGAGTTGCCGACCGTCTATTAAAGCCATTCCGACGCGAACGCACTCTAATAATATGACGGACATGTGTTAAAACTTAAAACGAATGTTACCCATAAAGCCGTATAGCCATTAGCCATGATACGTTTATCGCGATTCATGTTGACGAATTTATTTCTATATAATAGACGGCATAATATACGCGATATCGCTGCACGTACACACCTCGCATGATATTTTATACTGACGTTGCTGTTTATTACCTGTATAGGTTGGTAATATCTTTATACTTTATTTTATTTTTATTTTGTTTTTTCTCGTTCACATTTTTAAGTCTGGTGGTGTAGGTAAATAAATATCGGATTTCGTTACAATTTTGTCGGCGTCGGTGCAGGTATAGCATTCTTCCCATATGAATAAAAATAATAATATTATTATCACAATTTATTGTATGCGTTTTTGTTCGTTTGCCGAATGATCTTGGACGCGGAATAAACGTACCGGTACGGCGGCGGTACCGAAAGTCAATGTAAAGGCAAAAAACAAACCACGCTGCACAGTTCGCGAGTGGGATTCGTAACCGCACCGACCACTGTCTCATGACCACTGCAGGCGTCTGGTGAACCACCCCCGCGGACTTATCATGTTTAACTCCAACGTTGTCGGTGCAGCTTCGATGGGATACCGTGGGCGGCCTGCAAGGAGATGTGATGTGATGACTGTTGAACGATGGTGTGTACCTATACATTATGCGGCATTGTACGCGGTCCGCGCGAACATCAAACGATTGAATACGAGAGATGAAAACAGAAGAAAAAAAACACTTCAACTGTTTCGCGATAATTAAACGACGATAAAGTCTCGGTTGATTCATTGATAAAGAAAAAAAAATCAAACAACATCAACGAACACTACTCGGCCTTTCTTTACGCATGCATCGAAACGCAGTATCACCGTTTCCTTCTCGGATATTACTCATTTCGGAGACCGTGCAATCGCGCATTAGTCCTGAAAAATGTACAATACCGTGTGTATATATTATTTTATATAATATAATATATTGTTCGTTATCGTATGCACGCGTTTTTGTACAAACAACGAGCTTCATACATAATATGTAGGCATAATTTTTTTTTTATAAATTTTTCATATAATGTATTTTTCAAATCTCCGCATTAGATAAGCGAGTAATTTATGCTGTTCGCTGATAGTATTATAGCAGTCGGTCTCGGAAATTTTTTTTTTACTGTCTTGCGCGCGTGCGTTTATATAGTATCACACATATTTACACCGCGTGCGTGGAATGCTCTGCTGCAGAGAAGTGCATACCTGCGGCCAGCCGAGAGGCCCTTCAGGCACTCTTGTTGACCATATTATTATTAGTATTACACGTACAAAACTATAATATAACTTTATTTTTATTATAATATACAGAAAAGTAATCGATTACGTCGTTAAATTTAGTTTGTTGATTCGTTATGGCCGCGATTTGTTCGGTTACCACCGCACAACACACTGCGGGAGCAGAGTATAATAATATATGTATATTGTGTAATATATAATATTGTGTTCGAATTCTTCACGGTTCGGGTCGTGTGACAAATTTCGGGACGGCTTAAACCAACAACGTTGACCGCGTGGACAAACGACAATAATACAATAAGACGGACTGCGTTGAACTATATATATATAATATATATATATATTATATTATGTTATAATATATACCTGCTATAGGTTCTACCGTCGGGAGCCAGGAGGTACCCATATATTATATGATATAATATAGTATATACACGCTGTGCGGTGTGTATTATCCTGCACTATATCATAATAATATTTTATTTTTCACGACGATAATATCCTTCCGAGGTGCGAGCTGCAGCATCCGGGCCAAGTGGTATTCGGCGCGCTTGCGCAGCGGGAAGACAAATAACGATATTGTGTACGCCGCGACTGCGTCCCGCCGACGCCGGATCATTTATAAACCGCGCCGTCGAACCACCCACGTCCGAAGCTGTTGACTCCTGTCAAGGTCTGGGTCAAATTCCGATATATCGAATTAATCGGTTTGAATAACGATTGTTATCTTTTCGACAAGACAACACGCGCGCTGCGCACACGCACTCGCCTGCCCGTCTGCTCACTCAGTCACTCACCGGTCGATGGTAATCGGTGAATTATGACGCTCCGGACGAGTTCTTTGTTTTTAACCGTCGTCGTACAGACAAACACCGCTACAGTGATGCGCGTAACCCATATATTGTTATACACGCGTGTACGGCGTATGAGGTGTTTTCAGTCGGAACTCTGATGCGCGTCAGTGCGGCAAGTATAGTCTAAATGTATAGAAATTAATATTGTACCGGTTTATCGCGGAGCTGGTTGCCCGTCCCGTACTACACACATCGCGTGTTTATAGTAGTTGTAGGTACATAAATGTAATCCTATAACAGTGTAGGTGCCACGATAGTGCATTTCCATCGGGTTACTTTTTTATGCGCATACACCTCCGGTGCCGGACAAAGGCCCGTTGACCAAAACGCGAGTGTAAGACTGAGAGGTTAGGGTGTTGTAGTCGATTTCCGACAATTTCTCTATTCACTGACTTGATATTATTATATCGACGACCTACATCCTAGCAGCTGCGCAGTATACACTTATTACACTTAGGTATATATATATTTATCTCTCGTGCATACTGCGAACACGGTGCCGCCGCCGCTACCACCTCCGTATGCTTTAAATGGGATGTGCAGTATAATAATATATGTACTGCACTATTGCTATATAAGAGACCTTTCCGAAAACGTGCATCTATATTAAATTATCGTCCGGACGTCCCACCGGGGGTTAGTATAGTGGAAAACGTGTTCGGTCATCTGCCGTCCAGATAAGGGTAAAAAAAAACAACCTCGTTGACCACGTTCTATTTCTTTTTCGTTGGTGGACCCGCCGCACACGTACGGTACCGTCCCGGTGTAGATTATATTATATTACTAGGTATATTGTTATTATAATAATTCGTAGATAGGTAAGTGTATTCAGCATTGTAACAATATAATATATTATGATCTCCGCGGTGCGGCGCGCGCTGCGTCATTGTCGTCGACACACGCGCGTTTATTCCTTCGTGGTTTGATTGTATTATAATTTTTAATACTATTATATTATTGATGGCCGTCGCGCATCGTAGTATGGATAGAATTTATAAAGTATATATTAATATATGTAGGTTTACATATAGGAACAATATGTAATTGTCTCTTCGAAGCCACAGTACCTACTTCTTCCTATAGCCCTCTGGCAGGCTATATAACATTAACCCAAACATTTTAACTAGGTACTTATAGTAAATATTTTGACAAGTCTTACGAGTCACTTCCATATAGACTGTGTTTCATCGATAAAATAATAGTCGTATACCTATTTCAAACGCCAACGCAAAAACCGATGTACGGGTTTTTATGTTTCAAATGGTTTGGCTTTGTAAATTGACTGTTTTTGGACACTGTTTGGCAAAGGTTATGAATAATGATATAATATTTGACAATATTTATACTAGAGAGTAGAGCTGACGATATCGGGCATGACTCCAACGCGCGTATCTATATTCTACAGGTAGATTTTGATCTGAACTCCGTAGTACTGGTATTCCGTCAATGCAATACGGTGTTTTTTTATTTAATCGTTGCAAATACAACATTTTTAACAGTTATAATGCAATGCAACACCTTGCCTACAAAGCCAACTGGAGCTGTAGCGAGTTTCCCTGTAATTAGGTATTTTTGAATCTAAGTGATTAGCAAATCTCTGTTGAATCACAAATACACACGCGCACGTCGCACATGGTAAATAACGTGTGCAGTATTGTTAATTTATCAATGCCAAGGTCAGGTATGCAATCAAAAACCTATCGTAGACGACAACAACAACACCAACAACATCAACAACAACCATACAACAATATAATACGTATAGCCGTATAGTAGTATAGTTTATAGGAACGCGCGAATATCAATCGAGGTGCCCCGAGCCATATATAATAATATGTATATACGCACAATAATATATTATCGTGAGTTGCAGGATGACGGTGACCACGACGCACATTTTTATTCTTTTGCGAATTTTGAGACGAACTGTTAGTCCCGTCTTCCGTGTACCCGGCCTCGGCATGATTTTTCGGACACTTATTATTTTGTATAATGCCATCGATTTTATTATTATTATTATTGTTGTTGTGTGTTTCCGCGTTCCGCGATCTTTTTGTATTCGTTTTCTAGAGAATATTATTATTGTCTACTCCATTACACACGCTGAGGCAACCCGCAATATAGTACATACCTATATATATATATATAGTATATTATACAATATACACACACATGTATATTATAACGTGTTACGTGGCTATTGTTTCGTTTCGATGTATACACGTAAATGTGTGTGTAGTATTGCTGCACAGAATATTATTATACTGTGTGTAAGCCAGTGGATTTAAGTCGTTAAACGCGTAGAGCCTCTTGTAAACTGTAATCCCGAACTCGAGTACTCCAATGCGTTTTAACTTTTAAGTACGCACGCATTTCTAGTCACAAAACGCATAAAAATAATAATAATAATAATAATAATAACACTTATTATTACTTTTTTTCCTCAAGAAAACCTTTTTCTCCGTCTATTCGAACATATAAAATTATCAAAGAATTTAATACGTTAACTGCGAACGGACATAAATTATGTATACGTTACACGTTTTAACAACGACTGCTTCGACAGTTTATTCTACACGTATTTATAATTGTATACAATTAGACGTAAAATGTTATTCGAAAAATAATGCATCGGGTGTGTTGTAAAAAACCATACGCCGAAGAACGAATAACAATCAAATTCTCAATACGGTACGTTTAAAAAATAAAAATTGATTTGAATTGTTTACTTTAAGTATTATATTATTATGCTATGATGTAAATAATATGTAAGAACGCTGTTATTACAGATGGCATGTGCGCGCCTTAATTAAATTAACATACGTATTATATTATTATTATTATTATTATTATATACAAGTTTACAACATTACAACTACATATGGTTTTGAGTTCACAAAATGCATTTAAAATGTAAATATCGAATAGGTAGATGTCGATATGAGATTGTACATGAATACATGATACTATTGTAAGTATATGGTTTTGACTAAACGGACTAACGACCGATTAAGTTAATTGTTAGAGAAAATCGTTTTATTATGTAAACATAACTGCGTTGCAACTAAACGTAGCAAAATAATTTATTTAAAAAAATTATCTGGACAAGATACAGAGGCTGGGTGTTGTGCGATTTGTAAAGTACATATTATAATATCCAAATGTGTGTAAACGAGAGATGAGCAGACGGTGAGTCGTACACTAGATTGTCCACGTAGGTGTACATTATTGTCATATTGTCGTGTTTTACGCCCTTGTGGCTGTAAGATATATTGTTGAACGATGTCAGTTCACACTGACTCTTCGTATACCCTTCCACAGCGTATATATATCATAATTAATATCTTAAGAATGATTACACACTCGTACAAAAGACAAACACGAGTATTTATTATTATTATTGTTTATAGTTTAAACATTTTACTGCCGGGTCTAAAAACATTACTTTTACTGCCCCTCAACATTCCCGTCTCTCGGTATAAACATCACAGAATCAATAAATAAATTTAATCTGTGTAATCATAATATATTATACTACTGCACCATTGTAATATCCGTAATAATCATAATAATAATAATAAAAACGATAGTTATAATGTTACGCAGCAGCGTCGGAAGTCGGGAGCGTCCGGTCTTCAGCATCAACGGCCGTCGTAAATTTTCGTCGAATCGTTATTATTAATATTGATAATAAAATAATATACGATAATCGGCGCGTGTTGGTCGATTGCGCGCGCTCTTTCCGCAGCATTTCGGCGGGCCGAGCACACCGTGCATAAACGACAATGGCGTTGCGTTGTTGTCACGGGTCGTTTTTATTATTATTGTTTCCGTTCCAAGCGCAAATATTGTAATGACAATATTAATCGGCCGAAATAAAAAAAACCCCGCAAACGACAACAGTGGTCATGATGTAACGGCCGCTGCGCCTTAATATTGACGCCTAGAAAGCGTTTAATCGCCGAATAAAAAAAAAAAAACAATCGACGGAGCGGAAACAACAATAACGCTGTATCGTGTTTGAAATATTTCGCGGCGCCAAAATTCCGGTGGTCGGCACTCGGTTGTATACTCGTTACGGCGTACGTCAAATGCGAATAAAATATGTCGACTTCGCGCACAAGACTCGACGAAGTCAGTTGTGTCCCTTTTCAAGACGCCGTTGGGTCGACGTTCCGAACGAGCAATATCGTTCGGGTCGAAAACGAGACCGGCAGCCGATAAAAATAACAACAATATCGTTTTCGACGATGCCCCTGGTCGGCGGACGCGGGACGCAACCAAACACGCGCTACGGCACGCGCCGTTGCGGCAACGATAGCGCAGGCGGCGCAATAAATCCATTTCCTGACGGAGAGTCCATTTATACCGCGCTCGCGGCCCCGTCCTCGTAACCAGACACGTTTCTTGTGTTTTTCGTACACACGCGTCAACGTCGTACGCATTGTCTTCGGAGTTGCGCAATACAGGTACACACACGCGCGCACACCAATCTTTCATATTGTTATTTTGTTTAATGCCAATCCGCCCGCGTAATATTATTATATTGTTTATATATCATGAGCGTATATAAATACGCTCGTGCGTAGAACTTGTCCTTTGGCGCGGAGATGTGAACAAACGCCGTCGCCGTCATACGCTGCACAACGATAACGAACACGACGGAATAATATAATATTACATTTGTGTGTTAAGGCCGCGGCGGACTTTCCATCCGACACAACGTTTTTCATTACGCTGTACGCACACACGCAAAGATATTGGTAAATGTGAAAAAAAAAATGTCGCGTGTATTATGTTTGCGCACGATCGAAGTCAATATAGGATATGTACGAGACAAAAAAAGGCGCTGTAGTTGAGGATATCACGCGAAAATTGAGCATTCGAAATGATAAATTTTGTGTAAGACTTTAAAATGAGTTGCCATATCCCGTAACCGTGTGAAACCGCATACTCATATATCAGTCATCCCTGATAGGCGAATTCATCTCATAGACCAATAATGGGGATATACCTATATATTATAACTCGGGTTATAGATGGTTACCGTAGAGTTGAAATGTTGCGACTTGCAGACGGACCAAATATCAGACCCAAACCAAACCCAGGAAAAACGTTGTACGCGATGATAATGAATAGCGCCTTAAATCCAACCGCTCTAAAGTTGCGTCATTGTACCGTGTGTGAAGCATAATATATATATATATACATTACAATACAGTGTATGATATTATTACTCTTTTTTACATGGCCACGATGTTCACAATCGCGGCCTGCTCCGTGCCGGTCAAGGCAGTCTGAAATACACGACGAGCAAACGATATCATCACCATTGTTTCTATCAGTATAATAATTATACTCACATCGTCGAATAAAATGTGATAATAATAACATAATAATATAGTATCGGCAGAATAAATCTGCTTTCACCCTCCAGTCACCACATTCTTCGCTCCCCCAAAATCCAAACGGAGAACTCGAAGATCCTAAGCGGGAATGCCATGCTACCGCTGGCCAGTGCAATTGCGAATTCGCATTTGATATCGAAATCGATCAAAAAATGCATCGTCACTTTCGGCCTCCGTCCCGACGATAAATGCTTGTTTTTTTTTGTCGGGGTCGGTACGTATTCACCTAAGTATATAGCAGGCATAATAATCCGGACCGGGCGGGATCGTCTTGCGGGCGCTTCTGCAACAGGTGATACCACGCGAAAACCATATAACATAACGTCATGAAAATGACTGGCGAAAAATTGAGTTCTTATATTAAAAGGAAAAAAACAATTTCGAATGGTTGGTGGTCGCCCCGGGTGGGTTGTCTGGTCTGGTGCGCTGCAGGTGCCCATCCACCATACCCAGCCAGCGGATTCTGTCACTCTTCAGCGGCGTGCAATCATTATTTATTCATAAAATGTGATGTTGTATAGCTACTATAAATAATATTAATATAATAAATTGTGTACGATATTCGTGACGGCCGAAGTTTAAAAAATATTTTCCTCCACTCGAGCATCGCACAAGAGTGCAGTTGTTCGCGGCCAAGAGTTTTCGTCGTTAAAACCGGGTGCATTTATTTTTCTTTGCTCCACGTCTTATTCTCGTTCTCGGTTTGGATAAACCAGTTCCGTCACAAAAACAGAACATATTGTGACAAAAATAATGTTTATATTGTGTTACAATAATATTACGATGTATGTTAAAACACAATCAATACATACAAATATTAGTATAATAATTTACATAAGTATTGCGGGTACCATGATGGTCCGATTCGCGGATTTGTTAATGCATTAAAAAATATCTATCAAAAACGGACTAAGTGGACTGAATTCCGTTTATAACACGCGTAGTGCATACTGCATATATATATGTATATAGGATATATACAATTCTGCACGCGGTGCTGTTTTTCAAACTTCAGTATTATACACGTTGCACATAAAATGCAGTTTCCTCATAACAGTATTGTTGCATGTGCGATTTTTACACGTATTAACATATTAGAATATTGTATCGCAAATTTAATTTCAATAAAAGATGATATATATGCTGTAGAAATTACTGTCAAATCACATATTTTTACGACATAATAATAAAAAATATTATATTGTAGCCTATAATTTATACATGCTCCCACTCGCCAGCTAGCCACCACAACCATTTTAAATAATAATATAATTGTTCGAAACACCTGCAGTAGTTTAGGCACCTATATATACGTTTTTTGCCGAAACCGCAGCCCAGTCAAAACAGATCACGATTATCTTTACAAAAAAGCATTTCATATGACTGTGCAGGGATTAGCATTATATACAACCAACAATCTGTTAAGTATTGCATCGACACGGTTGTATATTATATATTTATATAGGTAGTAACAACAATCGTGTAAATTCACTGGCGTATAATTATTATTATGGAAGTCACGCGAAAAGTAAACTGCCTGCAACAATAATTTGACTTTCAGCGATTAACACTACAGGCATACATACAGAGCTGCACGTGACCATTCGACTCGATTGAAAAATTCTAGTTCAGAGATTGAATTCAGTTATTGACCTTTTTTTTTTAAATTTTGGATGAATATTTTTTAGAGCAAAGAATGTATGTTCTACTTAATATTTTTTTTAATAAGTTAATAAAAAGTTCTTAAAAAAATTCACATATCTGAAATAGTTTTTATGAGAAAAATTGAATGGTAAAACTATCATTATTATGTAAAATCAAAATACACTATACAGTAGGTATATTATAAACATTACACAATATACAAATTGAGGAAATTAATATGAACACCACACCAAAAAATGTACTAATAGAACAGGAACATTTTAAAATTATTACATTTTATAATTTGATTACTTAAGAAATGTTAGGAATTAGGAATCATGGTCTTTTCGTAGTCTAGATCACGATTAAGCCTCCACTGAATACTATTATGTGTTTACAGCAGAACAAGCATGAACCTGCAGCTAATGTATTGGTTTGAGTGGTATTGTTTCTACATTTTCTTAATTTTTTTAAATCCAGAACGCCAGGATGGCATCCATAATTGTTTAAATGGAATCTGTTGCGGGAAAACATTCTATGTAGTAAATTGTACGGTAAAATCAATCCTACGTCTTCTGTGGATTTCACTTTTCAGGGGATAGACTGGATATAATAATATATCCTTCACGGCTAATCCAGCGACATATTTTATGAAAACCGTTTTCCGGAACGTTTCGCGGTCTTATAGCGGTGAAAACTAGTTCGCAGATCGTCTTCATAATAACATAATACACGTACTTACGTGTATAATAATCGGTCATCACGAGTGAAGGATATACATATAACGTACACACACATACACCCACATATAGCTGCTGTAGCTGACAACCATGCGGTTTCGACCTTTAACAGCGCATATATAATAATTATTAGCTTCGGCTCGTTCATAAAAGCCGTATCAAATCCTGTCAGTAATCAAATGACCGAGACCTCTTATGAATAACATTACACCGACTCGCGTACTTCTACACCGCTCATACACACATTGCACGCGAAACACTATCTGTAATTTTTACATGACCGCACGTATACAATATTATTTTTATTATTATCATAAATGTGCACGATGAGGATATAATATTATAAACGTGTAGATATATATTGTATATAAAATGTACATACATAATAGGTATATATATATAATATACGTATACGGTTATAACCCATTTGGTTAAGATGGTGGTCGCGTCAAACCGGTAACTCATCGTGGCACTAATCTCATGATCTGTGCTTAAAGTGGTGAAAAATGGTTGCAAGTGAGACTGCGTGTATTTAATAATATTATACCGTGTATATTAACCGTGTCTATATAGGTGCATGTAGTGGTCTTTACGCAGATATTTTCTATGATTTTATGGAGAATAAGTATTCTATATAGGTACATACACCCCTTGAAATCCTTTGTCACTATAATACACATTCACGGAACATGTACGTGACATTTGTGTCATTTGAAGCGGCCTTACCTTAAAACATACCTAGGTGAATTGATCAAATATTTTTAAAATTAAAAAAAAACAGAGCATAGGTTCACCTTTTATTTCCTAGTAACCTTAAAAGGGGAAAAATTTTACGCAGTTGTGGAAACATGGTATAACTTAAACGTCTTAAACCAATTTCACAGGTACTTTCGCCGTAATGCTCTAAAGCGTATTTAGATGTAGGTACGACCTAAAACATCGGAGAGGCTCTGAAAAATTACAATGATTGGTATTAACCTGTATTAAAATTTGTGAGTTGCATCAGCGGTTTACAGACAGTATCTATCCACGTGTGGCACTCAATAACTGTTTTTATTAAGCAATAAAATGTTTGTATATACTCAGGAAAGGAACATAAAACCAGTAATTTAATACATTTTTTTTTTGGACCCCCTCCCCTTGAATAAATCCTGGTTGCACCATTGATATTATACGCCTAGGTAATAATCTTATGTATCTTTATTCTTATTGCCTGTTTATTAAATTTGCTACACTAAGTATAGGTATACGAGGTAACTGTGTAATAATATTATATTAATAGTATAATATGTATACCAGTACCAATACCTTGCGACCTTCGACCGTTAAGCGCAGCGTACCTGTACAATATACGTTATAAGTTATAACTATGCGCTTTCTCTCTGCCTGGCTAATTCATACGGAAATCCGATTGTCACAACGAATCCCCCGCATCATCTGCCGTGTCGGAAATTTCACCGTAAACGCGTTTTAATTTACGCGTGCGTGTCAAATTCCTGTCACAATATAAGTAATGCAATACCTATTATAATTGTATGTGGGCTCGGGATAATTTTTTTTGTTATTTCATTTTCTTTTCGAAAATAGCCACCGCGGGGTCCGTTGCGTAACACTGTTGTCGGCCAACGACCTCGGATAACGATGACCGACGGTCGTTATTAATGGGATTATTGGGATTATATAGTATTATTATTATAATATTCACACCGACCGCTGTACAGTGCATACTGTCACTGTATACACTGTAGAATCCGATTGTTTAATAATAATATTATTGACTTTGCGACGGATAATACCTATTCTGCTCGTCCACCTAAGCCCGTTTAACCCCCGGACATCGTCCCCTCAGACTGAAGTACATATAGTATATATACGATACGTCGCGTCGCCGAGTACGTAATATAACGTGAGTACGAGCATTTATATATTTACGGCATAACATGTATATAATATCATACATTATCTGCATACGGAGGCATATATTACGAGAAGATTATAAAACTTCACCCCCCTCAACTCCAACCCGTTCGGTGTAGTCAGCATTTTTCTGATTATCGACCGCCCTCAAGATCATCGCATACTCGTATTTGAGTATGGGTATTGTGCGCGTGTGTACTTCACGCGACTTCTAAAATACATCTAATACCAACCTATATAATAAGTCATAACATATTATATTGTATACATCACTTCTAGCACGCAGTCGATATAGGTGCGCATCCCGGCTTCATAATAAAACGTATCAAATCGTTTATGTATTATATACTGTACCTGGTTCGACTCTTTCTTTTTCTTACAGCTATAATAATATTATTACTCTTATAATATACTGCGCATGTAGTAGTTTTCATAACATAACTCACCTGAAACAGACGAGAAAAACGACGGTTAGACGCGATACAAGAATAATTATTATCAAACGTATAACATAATATTTTATGACGTTAAAGACGCGGTAGTGTACCCACTGGTTATTATGCGCATAATATAATATATAATACGAGCCGCGAGTAAGTTGTAAGCGCAACGCGCATTATCGTAGAACGCGGACTTCTCGGCAGTTGTGCGTGTAAGCAATATAATATTGTACGTAGCTCTGAAACGACGCCGGTAATCAGATCGTTACACGTTTTTTTCACGTGATAACGAAACTTTATGATACTTAAGATTTTTTTTTATATGATTCGCCGAATCTGGCCCGTTATTGTAATATTACAGTAATATGCGTACAACGAAAAACACGCGAACGGTAGTCATTTGAACGTTGAAATTTGAGTTTATTACATATGGGTATTATATTATACATGATGACATACACTCCAGTACTATATACCCGCACGTAAGAATGCAAGCAAATAACAAACAATAACAACGACATAGCGTCTCGACGTCGCGGGATTGTGAAATCATTCTGACGTAAGCGGAGTGATTTCGGTTCGACGACGTCGCTGCTGCAACGACATCATCGGATAAGACGCGATATATATGCACCGGCACAAAACCGCGTAGGTATATAGTGCAGACCCGTGGCCATCGCATAACGACGCATTCTCGTTGGACTGACGCAGGACAACACGGTACGGTAAGAGCCGGCCACCGTGCACGTCATCAATAGTATGCCCGCAATCGTGGAATCGAACGAGCGCGAGGAGTCGGTTTCCTTTGGAATACGCACGTCTGGTTGTTCATGTAGGTACTCGTGTGAAAAATAAAAAAGTAACACGTTTACGTCGACATATTTAGCGCGCGCACGCGGAATAATATTATGTTCACACGATCGATATTGCAGTGATAATATTATGTCGTGTATTATATGTCGCCTGACCGGGGTATGTCTCATATTATTACAATACACCAGATAGGTACGAAAAATATGCAAACGCGGAAATGGCGTCGTCGTCGTCTTCCTCGACGCGCCCGACTATAATATATCAAAATAACAGCAGACACTGAACAGTGTCCACGAAACCCGATAGGACAGAATATTATAATCGAATTCCAAACTCGCGGTGGCCCGTTTACAATAAATGTGTTCGTTGTGCGACGGCCGTCGGTCACTTTTTTCCGATACTCGCGACGTCTCAATATCACTAAAACTCCGTACAACAGTCATAAGGTCGTACTCGCACAGTACATACAAATAATAATTATACCGCAGCGTAATAAGATAAATACATATTTTAAAGAGCTTTACTCCATATTTTCATCATTCGACGACCTTGAACACGATGCGCTCTATCTCTGACACGACCGCGCGGTCAATCACGTAACAGCTGCCAGCTTATATGGGCTTGGGGATTTCGCGGTTGAGGGTCTGCAATCGAGGAGTTGCTGTTGCAGCGAGTGTCCGCAATCGTTACGATAACACACCATGCGATATGGACCGGTATGGTTCTTCCTATTAATCGGGACTAGTGTAAACGATAATAACATATATTAAGCGATAATCGTCGGGTGCTCGCGCGCTAAAGACGCGTGTATAACGACCCAGTTTTTCGGAGCGAAACAAAATGTTATTATAAGACCCAGTAATGGTTCCCGCGGACCGCGTATGTGGTTTGGATCTGATTTTTGCTGAAATAAACGAGGCCGGAGGAATTAAATTGTCGACGTGTAAGAAAAAACGTTTTATCGGCGCCTATATAATATAATCAACGTTTACCGGAATAACTACAACAAAATTACATTATTTGCACGTCGAGAAAAAACACAAGACTCCTACGATGAAAATGTAAAACTATGTATTAAGCCGGTTCCGCGTGCAACCACGACAAAATAATAACAAAACGGTTTTTATGTTTTTAAAAACCGTTTATAGGTCGATCGGTGAGAAAATTGAGTTTTTGTTTTGTTGTGTTTTTACATATGTGCCCAATGATGAACAAAATGCCTTAACGGGCAGCTACTATAGGGGCTTTTAGTTACATTGCGGTGAACAGACAGTAAGTTCGTCCAGTTCGCCCAGTTCACCGGCTCCTGGACATTTTTCGTACCTAACCTTGGAGGAACACGATGACCGATCGGCTGTTTGAAAATATGTCAGAACTGGACGAACTGAAAACGCCGGTTACCACAATAGGGGTAACGACGACGCGTCGTTTTATTATGTCGGTATACCGTAAATAGCACTGTACTAATATTTTATTATTCTGTGCATAGGCGTATATAGAAACTCCGGTGTCCGAGTGACGCATCATACACACTAAATTTACACGCACTCGCGGACGAAAACGATGTGACCGAACTGGACGACGCGCGGACGTCTAGAAAAAGGCAGATTCACCGGTTACCCGTTCACGAGTATTATACCGAGTATTTACGACGAGTACCGCGGTCACCAAACGTATACCGCGGCCCCCGACCAGATTATAATATTATGGTTTACGTTATTCTCCATCGGGTATCCGCGATATTTTCCGTCGGTTGGAAAACGGTGGTGACCACCGCCGACCGTATTTCTCCACGGCACCTCCGTCTAATGGTTCCAACAATTGTATAATTGTATTCGGTTTACTTGCAGGCGGTTAACCGTTTTAATCTTCGCGTCGTCGGTTAGTCAATGAAAACGCAGTGTTCCCCGGCCATTTCATCCGTCCACACCGTGCCTTCCAGTTTTCGTCGAACAGTATTAGCGACGCCATTCGCGTGCGCACAAAATGTTGCGCAGTGCGACAAAATACTGCCGAAACTTGTCGGTAAAACTATATTCGTAAATGATTGCATTAACGAACCACATCACTTCCGATCCACGCCACCCGTTTTCCGACTGTGCTGCGTCAAGATAAGTAATTACACGACAAATTGAAAATTGTTATATTATTGGTATTATAATAATTGTGTATTATGTAAGAAGTCTAAAACAATAGGTAAGTACAGACATTTTAAAACTGCATAATAATCATGAAAACTTGTAAGTATCCTTAATATCGACACGACGCGACGTGATATATTAAATGAAAAAGCGCCGTATAAATTATATTTATTTTTTTGTCCTGTGTAAAGTTTAAAAAGTTTTAATTGTTTTTTTATTAATTCTTTGTGTTCAATTATTCAATTAATGTATACGGTGTATGTTAACGAAGGCGAAAACGAGATCAAATAATATGGTTCTCAGCAATTATATACGGCAAAATCTGGTTGTAGGTTAGGACCCTCAAAGCGGGTTGCTTGCAGGTTGGTGAAATGTCCATATTATTATATTATTTTTTATATCTACTTATTATAATAGGTTTAGTTTATAATACACTGGTTGCTTTGCACCCATAGTAAAAATTTCAATTACTACGCCACTGATATTACAGGTACCTATATTGTGTAGGTATACGTGAGAAACATACATTCCATTTGCATACCTACACGAATACTTTTGATAAGTTTTTCGAATTCCTACGTCATCCTTATGGGTTATACGGAAATTTGCTCGAATCTCAAAGAAACACTCAAATTCTACAATTAACAATGTAACAATTTAACATGATTAACATATTACAATAGGTATTATAATGTACTGCGGGGTTATATGCGAGTGTACCAATTATAAATGGACGGAGTGACGGACCAACATAAAATAGGCGTTACGAAATTAGTTCTTGACGGAATATAGTATAAGTATTAAATATCCTAAATTCGGACAAAACGGAAATCCGGTATTTCTTGGCAGTTGTTTACACCCCCGCGTGCCTAGTATTGGGCCGCAGATACATGTGTACGATTAAAAATATAACACTGTAAGATGTAATGTACATACCAATACGTACACCTACACCAATACGGACAAACCTAGAGACAGTTTTCAAGAACGTGTGGTTTAGAATGTTTACTGTTTAGATAATATGTACAAATATGTGTATATTGTATAATATAGTCCTCTATAAAAGAAAATCCAATTATTCGCGAGCAAAGGACGCGGTTACACCATTCAATAACCGCGTGCGTGCAGTGCATCATGTTACTCAATCGCGCTAGTTGTACGCGCGTATATGACCACCAGTCGTCGTGATTCCAACGGTGCTGTTATTTCATACAAACATAATATTATATTCTAATATACTCATTGAAATAGGTCGAGAAAATATTACTAAAAAGTAAAAATACACAACATATTAGTTGTAAAAACTATCATTGAGGATTGTTTTTTTTACAGCAGTATATATTTGCTCCCTAATGAGGCACTTGAATAAAAAATATGAGGCGCGGTGGTTGCATTCGGTATTTCGGTCACGAAATGTGTTCTGAGTGCAAGCACCGGACGGCGTCACTAGTTCCTGGATTGGTGACCACCCAGGTTTTTAGTGATAAATCCTTGCCACACGTGTTCCAATCCAACCATACCCCCCTCCCCCTTCAAACATCTTATGGTCATAGTTGCAGGGCTTAAAAAATAAAAAATAAATAATAGATAGCCGTATAGGTAGGCATAATACTATAATATTATATAATATAATTGTTTATATATTCTTTGAAACGAAACAAACAATCGCATCTATATAGAGTATAGACTATAGTCCCAGAGGACCGTCGACCAACGAATGTAATGACCACGGTAGGTAGGCAGTAGGCTTATCGTATATTGCATGATATTTTAATAACTACTGCAAATTGCAATGTAATAATATTGTGGGCACGTATCGCCACAACATATACGACGACGACATTGATATTATTTTAATATATCATAATATATTACAGTATTATATTATTTTAATCACGGTAGTCGCCAATGATAGATTGCTAGGCCATTGCCAGAAAACCTCGCGAATTTCGTAGGTATAACGAGCGTATTGTCACCTCCACGGAATGGACACACACACACACACACACACACACACACACACACACACACACACACACACACACACACACACACACACACACACGCATACTACAACAATTCGTCACGGATGTTTCATTTTTATTCACACGATCATAGGTATATAATGTTTATAGGTATAAAAGCACTTGAACGACGGTCGACTATACGCGTGCGCGTCTATAATAAAACTCTATAATACACGCGATATAATTATAAAACACGCCGCAGACGATCGTAGATCATACAATATTATATTATATTGTACATAATATGGTTCGGATCACCGGACATTGAAGAAACCCTCACACACATGCCACCATATACATACGAGTGCCCGTGTAAAGTCTTTTTTTGGAACGCGCTCCGTTGGCCTGAATTTTCCGGAGCAATGCGTGTTCGAGATTTTCTCACGTATTCGAGCGCGAGCTCATCGCATTTCGCAAATCCTCCCGCTTAAGTATTTCGTTTAATTTATGACGGCGAATCGCGTATATAATATCCGCGTTATTATGATTGCTCTTTATTGTGTATATTATAAACACGAGACGTGTTAAACAGGAACAGAGTTGCAGTACCAATTACCGATGGATTGAAATAAAAACTGGAAAAGAAAATTTAACGATGCGTGTATTATTTACATTAATGTATATTCATGTATATCATATTATTTCACACATATTTTGTATGATGTTAAAGGTGTAAGGACATGATAATATACTGGTCGCGGTCGCTTTTTTTGTGCAGACTTTCGCACGTGTTAGTATACTTCAACAATTAACGTTCACGGTATAATATATGTATACAGTATACACACAGAAAAATATAGTGTAATTGATCAACTTTTATACAAGTGTCATCTGAGTCATATAAAATAGAACTAAAAAACTTTTATAAAATATTATAATTATAATAGGATTTACCTAACCGGAAAAGTTGTAAGTGAAAACTGAAAGGTTACATTTTCAACATTTCTTCAATAGGTATTTTAAATGAACTTTAAATTAATTGAATCAACGAATTGGTAAACGTGACGACCGTGAAGTGTTTTTCATAAATAGATTCATGTATTAGGTACAAACATTAAAGGATAAACAATCGGAATTATTGTAATCGCTTGATTAGGTATTTTTCAAATTTAATTTATAGAACTTTTTTTTGTAGAACACTATGGTACATAAGTCAACTGTACCTAGAACTATGCTCTAATTTATACATGACATAATATATTCATATAATTTGCACAATGCACGTGTTGTGCAAAAGGGATGTTGTATTTTATCGAGTATAATATGACTGACGAATGACGATTGACGAAGAAAAATAATAAATATTAGTAGAAAAAATACATATGGCCCATTAAATTACGCCAGGTAATAATAATACAGACTAGAATCACATTTTTGATCATGTGTAACGTTTTACCGTAAATTCGAATGAATCATGAAATTATTAGCATCATTGAGCAGGTTAACCTCAATTTATATTCACAGTGCAGCACATATTATACGTTATTATATATATATAAATATATATGATGTAGAATATGATGCACGAGTTCACGTTCAATTTGCATGCCTGTTTTTGTACATGTGTGCACAGTGCACGCAAGTACATATATTTATATTATATATTATTGGCAATTCGCATATTGCATGCGATAGAACTATTGCAGTATTAAATTTAATAAAAATACCTTTAAATAATTTTTTATATGTATACATAATACATCATATATTATAGCCTACTATATATTATTATATTTTCCTTCCGTCAATAGGGCCACTATATAAATAAATATATATATGTATTTAAATTACGTATACTTATGAAGTAGTACAATACACACACACACACGTTTTACGCCGAGATACAAGTACCTACCTACTTTTACCATAATTTCGCATAGGTAGGCAATTCCAAAATAATAATAATTCCGTGTCAAGCGCGCGATAGCCATCGTCTCTCTATCTGGACATTCCAATCTTGTTTTTTTTCTCAGCTATACCTATTTATATATTATATACAGAATGCAGAACGTATAATATACAGAACCGTATAGAGAAGAAGACATGTCACACGTATTATATACCACCACTACACGAAACAACATTAGATTATCATAATATATACCACTCACTAAACGACGACGGCCGTCGAGATTATAATATTATTATGTATTATGATAATAATAATATATTATATTACAGCGAACGTGTACTACCATAGTACTACATTGCTCGTGGCAAATTCAGAAACGCTGAAAGGCCATAAAAAAAAAACAAATATTCGTGTTTTAAAAATGTATAATATTATTATCATTGATGTTATATTACAACATTTGTTTTATATAGGTTTAATTAGTATACATTATTTATTTTTTCTTAATGCAGATTCAGCCATTGGCGTGACATTAGAAACGCTTTTTATTTTACATTTATGATATAACTATTACTACAAAACGGAAAAACGATAGATTCCTACTTTTGAAAAAAAAAAAGGAAACTTATCGTTATAGATACCTATATTATACACCACGTAATCACGTATGCGCACACCTGAATACATATTATTTCATTGTTTCAACAATTATATTATATTATTATGACGACAGTGCGGATTTTCATGTCCTAAAACAAAAGAAAAATCCATTCTTATAGTGTTATATATAAAAAATGTACTCGAAGTTTAAAATATGCAAAATAAAAGTTTTATTATTAAGTTTTTTGATGGGTAAAACAATTTTTTGTTGCCTTGGAAAACGGTTGTGTGACATTCAAAATATTTGATCTGAATTTGTGCCCTAATTATGATATTATTATTGATACCTAATACCTATTAATATGGTTATATTATTATGTAGATAGTTGGTACACGAAAGTCCTAGTTGGGGGAGGGGAGTTAATGATAATAATAATATTATTACGACGTATAGAGGCGACATCGACTAGGACTGGTGCAGGGTTCAAGGTCGCGGGCAGTCCGGTCCGGAGCGCGTCTCGAAGTCGCGTAGGCGCCCGGCGGTGGCGGCCCCTGTCCCGCCGCCGACCCGACCGCTATAGCTTCTATCGTTCACGCCCTCCGCGCCATGTCGCCATTCCGCCGCCCGCCGCTACCGTACGCGGTAACCCGATTTCGCGCGGTCCTTCCGGGTCATCTGCTCGCGATATATTATCTGCATGAGCGCCAACGCCGATTTATTTTCACATATTCGATACACAGCGTTTAATACACTTTCCATTCGGTCCGGTTACGCGTGGGTTCCACCTATATCATTAGAAATGTCTATCGGCGTGCCGGTACCACTCGGCGAGTTCGCGGGGACAGATATTTAGAAAAACCGTGCAGATGTCCAAAATGTCGTTTTTGTTTTTTATAAATCGTATATAATAACTATGTGAGTATTTTTTTGACATCGCTTAAAAAATGTTATAAAATACATCTTTGTAATATCTAGACACAAATTTGTCTGATAATATATACTGTCCATGTCTGTATAACTTCTAGCATGCCGCCAATTTTAATATTATTATATTTTTAGCGCTGTGTGAGTGTATAGTACATATACCCATTACGTGTGTGTGTGAGCAAGTCATGTAAAAAAAAAAGTTTCCCTCATCTTTTAATTGCTTGTAAATATTTGATTAGGTGCGTGTCATATTCTGTGGTATTATGTATGGTTTATTGTCATGTATATTTTATATATATAGGAAAAAAACAGGTCACCGAGTTCTTTTTAGTAGGCCATTTCAGAGCATTTTTCGAATTGGTACTTATCCGCATCACACACTGTGAATAAACGACACTGTCGACACTCCTAAAAAACGACCGGTTAATGCATAGATACTCATAATAATAGGATGGGTTCTCCAACACGTACTTGAATAATGTCTATAGCTATAGCGGCTACATTATATTATATGAGTTTATGTGTACGTCACTGACACAAGTGACAATGGTTTTTGGACTTTAAACCGATGAATTCGATATACATATTTTGACTCCATGTTTCCGACTTGGGTATAACAAATCGGACTTGATGTGGGACACTTGGTTAATATTCTGTATACCTACCATACTTCCTACACGCTCAAAAATAATTGTCGGTTATTCAATTGTTTTCATTGATGACCCTGTAGTAGGCGTGTCGTTGTAGGACATCTATATACCGTGGTCATTGTCTAAACTATTGTAATAATGTATACTGCAGCTATTCAAATAATGCATTGTTTACAACTCAAATAAACGAAGTATCATCGAATTTTCAATTGGCAGTTTAGATAAACAAAAATCTACAACCGTCACGTGAATAACAGTGTCGTTCATACCATATGTATATATTGTACTACCATGCTAGCTATAAGTCGAAACAGCTGACAAACGTGAAATCTCCAAACGAAACGATATGGATTATGGAACTCAATTCGGGTGTCGTATAAATAAAATTTTATTATGCATAAGAGATTATATGTTTATAATGTTTTTGTGACGCACATATATTATTGGGAACGTTAGAGACGTGCACTTAAAAAAACGAAACGCTCCTCATGGTAATGCCTTACACGTGTTCAAAACCGTTGCAGCTGGCCAAGAATGAAAAAAAAGAAATAGAGAGAAGAAAATCAAGATTCACATTGTATCATTGTCAATCGTTCTCGACTTCTCGTCTCGTCCGTTTCCGGCGTCGATAGGTTTTTAAAAAAAAAGTAAACACACCGAGATAAATACCAGATAAATATAATATGTGCCTCCCGCGCTGCACCGCCCCGGCAGAGTTACTAAAACATCACGTCCCTAGCTGTGCGTATTCAATTTCCGAATTTGAATGCATGAGTCGTACTCGACCGGACAGAAATAGACGACCACGGTGGTGTCCGTTATGGGCGCGGATAGTGTTGACATATTAGACATCAGTTAATAGTCATAATACATAATATATACATAGGTAAGTACAGTATATATATATATTTGCGTATATTATATGGCATCGTGACTCGCGACACAGCCTCCTCGCGTAACGAAACTTAAAACAAACAGAAGACACTCTACACACATATTATAATTTATATACAACAGAGTAAAACAAATATAACGCAATCGTGCTATAGAATGTTAATACTATTATACATTATTTCGTGTACTATGTACACATATAGTAGGTATTTCGTCCAAACACTTCAAACGATACGATTTTTGTGTGTTTTTCAAACGTTTTCCGATGTCTCTCTATATCGTACTCATGTGTAGCTGCAGTGTTATTCGTGATAGTGGCCAGCACATCTTTTTTTACCGTTACTACGGTGGTGTTATACACTTACATATTATATAGAGAACAGTAGCAGTTTTTTTTTTAAATTTGTTTTTTACATATCGCCGTAGTTATAGCGTACTCATAGACACGCTCTCAGCTATTTTTTCCGAGATTAAAATTCCGAATCGACCGGTATATATATAATGTATGTAAACAAGACGGCGATCAAACGTTCAAACGCTATACAAAAAATATGTATACATATAAAAGTATTGTATATGTGGGGTATTTTTGTGTTTATAGTTTTTCGCCGTCTAACAGCTTAGGAATGTGGCCCTTCCATTTCGTGGTATTGCGACAGCAGCTCTCGTCGATTCGTTTATACATTATATTGTAGTCTTACGAAACGAAATCTCAAAAGTCGGTAAATTACACGAAACTGGTTTATCGGGAGCGTGGTCATCTCTCTGAGCACGCCGAGGTTTGATGTCAATTAGTGTAGCTCCATAGTCTACACGGACATAATATATATTATGAAAATTATAATACAACATTCAATACATATATATCACACAATTTATCACCTCGCCTGGTCTACTGCGTGCGAGTGGATCACAACCCAATGGCATTACAGCACGGCGACCACAATTATTGTTATACATCATTGTGATGACTGCAGCGTGATCTATCTATACCATACCTAATGCAACCACACGACGTATCGTTGTGTAACTTGTGTGAAAAAACCTCGCAAATCTCAATTGACAAATAAAAAATTAAAGGGAAAAAAAACCAATTAACCTTTAAGAGAAATATGTATTATTATTAAAAAAAAAAAGTCAAAAGAAAAACACCTGTCATGACCCTCGTCACAGGAGCCAGGTAGCTGACCGACCTACCTGCCGTGTTCATAAAAATGTGTTGACTCCTAAACAAAGAAAAACCGGGCAAATATAGCCGGTGTCCATACATAATAGTATTTATTGTATATAATAATTTATATAATATAATGTTTTCCAATGAACCTTTTAAAATGATTATTATTTATTATATTATGTTTTATTGCCGTGTGTAGTAGCTATGTTGAATTATTGTGTGCATTGTTGTTGCTGTACACATACAAACCACCGGCCAGACGATAAAACTGTTTTTACACAAACGATACCGTTACCGTGCCAATATAATATTATAATTTATAATATTATACATCGTTTCTGTATTAGCTACATGGATATTATTATATAAGTACATCAACGCACTCGATGTCACCCCATAATGTCGTTTCTTAATATTCCTATTATATATTTCTACACGTGGACGAGTTGTTTTATTTTATTTCTTATTTTGTTGCCTACAAATAAAATATATATTATTATAGTCCGCACGCGCGCGTGATAGATCTTCGCAAGTATGCTGCAAATGCACGCACGTGCACGATATCCGCTGCTGATAAAGCGTACGGAATGCGAATACGAGCGATATTGTCGAAAGTCACAATACGAACTACGAACTCAAACTGCAGTTGGATATACGCAATATAATATATTAAATTTATTATTTTATATAGTAATAGCATAGATAACTTGATGAGAATTTAGAAAGCTAGAACACCGGAGGATATATTATATAATATTATATATTATTTATTTTCTACGATAAATATTGATTAAAAAGAAATCACCACCAGGGTGGTTTTTCAAATTATAGCTGATTTTACGTTGTCGAGTTTTATAAAAAAAAACTTATTAGTTTGTATTAAATTAAAAAAGTACCTATATAGTATATCAATTATAATTATCTATACAAAAATACATACAATAAAGAGCCCTTTTAAAAAAATGTATTCAAATATTTATTTACCTACATATCATATAATTGGTATTAGGTACATAAAATATATTATTAACATCATAAATGAGACCCTAATGCTTTTGAAAATTATTTTTATTGTATACCGTGTATACGAAAATTATATTGTAAAAAACTTTTTTTTAAAATTCAACCCTTTACAGAACTAGATTTTAAAGAAGTCGATCCAATGCCCTCTATATTATTCTCTGTTTATATAATATACACATTATACCGTCATCGAAATGTTCAGCTGTTTTTTTTTCAATACATTATACAACCAGGGTTGTACGCATATCGATATCATCACGTAACATTTGCAGGCAACAGGTGCGACACACACATCACGTGACACACACAAACACGGGACAATACGTAAATAGGTACTCAAATAGTTTGGCCAAATGTTCGATATCTTCCGGTGTATTCGGATATTCGATATTAGTAACTGATGCCCGTTTAAATGAATATATATTGAACATCGCGTGGAAATGTTTTCATTCGAAAAATAATTTTTCTAGGCGTTCAAATCGCACGCGAGCGTATATTATGTTATAATAACATATTATTATATTATTGTACGGCGGTGGCGGCACTCGCTTTCCGCGCGCCCAAGTAACCCACATCTCGACCGATGCCAACCAGACCGGAAAGACAGTGTGCAGTTTCAGCGCCACCTCCTCCGCCGCCGTTTAGCCACGACTAACCATCGAGTAATTTTTTTTTTCCATTTTCCGTTCTCCTCTATCTCTTTTTCCCTTGACCGCCGCATCGCTATTTCGTTCGGCCGTTCCGGTCGAAAGCGACCGCTGCATGCGCACTGCTGCATACGTCCCGTTGAGCGGCCGACAAAGCGCGCGTTTAAAATGAAAAGAAATTAAAGTAAACATGCTTTTTTTCCCCCGATTGAACCGCAAAAGCAAGGAGAGAAAATAAATTGCACGAAAGAAAAACCGAGCAATGATAAACAACAAAATTGCGTGGCGATGTCACGTTGGATAATCATTGCGATGATATATATATACAGGGTGTTCCAAATTTCATGTGACAGCAGATTTCAGCATGATCTACTTAAATTAGAAAAAAATGACCTATGTGAAAACCTCTTTGAATCATATACTCTAAACTAATTTGATATTAACTATTTTTTTTTTTAATTAAAAAGGGTAGATTTTAGGGGTAACTTTTAAAATTCAAATGGGAACCTATATTTTTGAAATATGATTCATATAGGATTTTTTTTTTAACGAATTTTGACGTATCATTCATAATTATGGGTTGATAATTAAAGAAGTTATTTACATTCCAATTTTGTATTTAATTTGTAAAAATGCCATCAATGAATAATAATAATAATATACTTAGTGCTTCTGTTATACGCCGATTCATTGATGTACCTACAACCTTAATAATCTGTACGCTATCTAACTACCAATTTAGTAATAAAACGTGTATTTGGTATCTTAATTTCATTTTATATTACAAAGGTCAAATCACATTATTCTATTGATAATAAAAAAAAAACAACACATTAGATAATAATATACCGTATAGTGTATACATAATATTATGTAGGTATATTGGATATTGTATTATTTATAAATTTATAATCAATGCTATGGAACGGGTTTTGTCTCCTCAGTAATCTTACATAACATTTACTATTTATAATATAAAATTGAAATAAATATCATTCAGTTGACAAATAGGCAATAGCTTATTACCTACACAAAATTGTTGTATAAATGTTATCATACAGCATACAATTGTTTAAAATGTATACAAATAGGTTAGGTAGCTATCTGTATTTTTGACTGACGTAGGTGCTTGTTCATATTTTTAAATTTATATGTACTACTGTATAATAAATAATAACCAAGACTAGGAACTTAATAAAAGTATAAATTTCTAAAAAAAAAATTGTTTACGTTAAATCTATGATATTATATGCATATAATTTATGTTCTTAAACCTAAAATATACGAATTTGTACAAAAATCACCAAATATTCAAAATTATGCAATAAAAATTTTTGTATTTGTAATATACGTACTATGAATCAAATTTGTATCGAATCAGATTTTCAATATGCACTTTCTAAACAAATATGCTTAAAGTTCCGAGCCTTGGTAATAACTAATAACATACTTTATACTTACATACCTATTACCTATACTTTTATATTTTGTTTGAATCAACTTAATATTAGATATAACATTTCTAAACACTGCAAAATGACAACATTCATTTCAAAAACTTGTGTGATTAAACCTCGCGTTCAACATAATGCTAAATGATGCATATAAAATCAAACAGATTTTGAAAGAACATCACCTTTTCACAACATAAAGATATGATCAATCCAATATTAAATTATTATAACTAGGGCTTGGATGTTGTTACATTAATTAAAAGTTATTGCTAGACTTAGAGATTTAAAAGCTTTAAACACAAACACATACGCATAAAAATATGTGCAAATATGCATGCACTAGAAAAAGACAATTTTGAATGAATTTATTAAAAGTGTATTTAATTATTATTAATGTATTCTCGAGTTTTCCTTTTTTAAATAATTGTACCTATTGCTCTAATGCTTATTAGCAAAAAAAAAAAACTATAGGCTGATATGAGTGGTAAACATATGTGTCATGGAGCGCATGTCATCATCACATGGAAGCGACATGGAAGTCACACAATATTTACACAACAATGGTAAAATACATCACATTTGTGTAAGTAATTTAATTTTTAAACTAAATTTTTATGAAGTTTTTTGTGCTCTAATAAGTAAAAACCTTATAACCTTATTAATAAATTATAACAACATCCAAGTCCCAATCATGACATCAAACATTATCATCAAGTATTTTAAATATGTCAATTGCATCAGTAAAAAATTATTGTAATATATTCTGAGTGGCGAATAAGGTTAGGTTTTAGACCAGGATTGAATATTTTTTAGAAGCATTTTCCGTCTGGATTTAGGGCAATTTTAAAACTTTTAATTTAATATTAAAAAATGTATAGATTTGAAATGTGTACAATTTTGATAAGAAAGGATCAACATTCATTTTATTATAATAAAATGATTGAGCTATCAAGCTATGTATGGTAAACTAAATTTAAAAGTAAACTTATTATTCGTTAATATCTAATATAGGTAGGTATCTAAAGAAATGCAGTTTATAAAAGTTAGCAGTTTAATAAATGCCTAATGAAAACATAGGTACTTCACAATTTAAACTTAGTGAACATTATTCGTACAAGAGTTTTAATTGATTTGTGCAAATAACCTTGTAAAATATAACTACAATCTATACCGAAGTCTTTAAGTTATATCAATATGACAATATAGGTACCAACTAATTGTTTAAAACACTCGCAATACTTTTATTTGCAATAAGTTATATACTCTCAATACAATATGATTATGATTGCCATTTTAAACTTGCAGAATTTTAGTCCATGACAGAGGTTTAAATTAGGTAAATCGTCTTCTAAATTGTATTGATTTCTATATTTAATACACTATTAAATGCGACCAATGTTTAAACAAATTAGTAGAAAATAATAAAATTATAAGGCATTCATAAGCACTCAAAATGGTTGCTTTTGTATGAATAACCTTGTAAAATATTACTGCATTAAAGTCAAAAAGTTATAAATTCTACAATTTTATTAACACAAACCAACAAAAAACCATACATGCAAATATTTATTAAGTAAATTATTGCTCATGAGTCATGAGTCAGGAATTAAAGTAAAATAATATTAAATATATTAGCAAATCTAGATATTTAGGTGCTGAATTGTTCCACTTTATAGTAAAAATACATATATCATCAGACATCACAATGACACAATAATATGAATAATATGGAGAATATAATTTCATAAAAAAAATGTTGTCACGTTTGAATTCTTAGGAATAATGACTTTTAGAGAAATTAAACATTGCTTTTTCATAATAATTTACCATACATAACATTAAACTTTTTAAAGAAAATTAATAATATCCAATAAAATGTTTAGTTTAAATTTATGGGCCAAATAAAAATGAAATAAACAAAGAATACACATTACACATAGAATTGTGATGAAAAAGCGAATTTGAAATTCAAAATCCTAGATAGGTATAAATGAACAATGTCTTTTAGAGAAATTGAAGAATATTTGAGAATAATGATAACTATGGAATTTAAAAATTATCTTATTCAAAATGGTTCAACTTGTCTACATTACAAGAATCTTAAAAATATTTTAATTGTTTAGAAATAATTACTCATGAGTCATGAGTCAGGAATTAAAGTAAAATAATGTTAAATAGGTATATTAGAAAATCTAGATACTTGTAAATAAATAAAAATTACACATTGAATTGTGATGAATATGGTAATCTCAAATTTGAAATCTTAGATAAGTACAAAATGTACAATGTAATAATTATAGATTAATAAATGTATAATAAGTACATCTTAGTGGCCATTAAAAATCTAACAAGGTACAATCTACATTTCAAGAATTTAAGAAAAATGTTAATTCTTTAGATTTAAAATTTCCTTATCATATAATAGTTGAAGTTTAAAGAATTATTGGTCTCAAAACCTCCAATAAATATTAGGATTAAATCAATCTCTTATCTAATGATATAAAAATGTATATTGTTTAATGTAAAGGTTCAATAAATTTATTAACATTACCACTCAGAATATAAAACTGGATATTAAGCATTCTATATTCACATACCAACTACCGATATAATTAAATATGATTATTGTATTCAGTGGCATATTTTGTAATTTGGTAC